>WNWK01006055.1:0-43095 GCA_009830355.1 Cherax destructor | reverse complement strand
TTGCATCTATGCCTGTATCACCATTTGTGGTCGTTTGACTCCCTTAGTGCTTTACAGGCTATCCGTAAAATTGATACACCTCACCCCTAGTTCTTCGTATCCACCTTTGGTTACGCCGTATCTTTAGCAAGCATAAAGATATTGTCTTGTTGGGTCCCTGGTCATGTTGACGTACAGGGCAATGAACAGGCAGACACTGCTGCGCGGTCAGCAGTACATGACCTTCCAGTTTCATATAGAGGTGTTCCTTTTACGGACTATTTTGCGGTCATTGCTACCCACCTTCGCACCCGTTGGCAACAACGCTGGTCTGACCTGCTGAATAACAAACTTCATTCTATTAAACCGGTTATAGGTTTCTGGCCTTCTTCTTGTCACCAATGTCGAGGTTGGGAGACTACACTCTCCCGTCTTCGCATCGGCCACACTCGTCTTACTCACGGGTATCTCATGGAGAGGCTCCCTGCCCCTCTCTGTGAGCATTGTCAGGTTCCAGTGTCTGTTCGACATATCCTGCTGGACTGCCCACTCTATCAACGAGCACGCAGAATTTACCTCCAACGACGTCTTCGCTCTGCGGCCCTTTCTTTACCTTCCCTTCTTGCAGATGGACCCTCCTTTAATCCTGACTCTCTCATTGACGTTTTGACAGAAACTGACTTACTACACAAACTCTGAAGATTATACCTCTAGCACCTCACTCAGTCCCTTCTACCTCGATCTTTTGCTACCCTCCACCCCTGCACTATCCACCGTCATCTTGCACTCCATACCCTACTAATCGTCCATCTCCCTCTTACAACCCACTCTCCCTGCATCCTACAATAACCTGCAGCGCTGTATAACCCGCAGCGCTGTATAACCCCTGTGGTTTAGCGCTTCTATTTGATTATAATAATAATAATATGCTTCTCACTGAATATCTCTGTTGTAATTTAAATTCAGTGACTTTTTAAATGAAATTGATATCCTGTAGAGGCATACTTTGCTTTAGAGTGCTTCTCTAATATGACACTCTTCCATTATATTCATGTTAGGTAAAAGGACACAAGTGCAACTAATGTGACATTTTATTGTGGCAACGTTTCGCTCTCCAGAAGCTTTATCAAGCCGTTACAAACAATACATAGTCACAGAGGGTATATATAGGCTTAGAGTGAGGTGTAATACTAGTGGTAGTACTAATATTAGTTGTAGTAGTAGTAATACATGTGGTAGAACAATCAACTTGCACATGAGTAAAGGTATAAAAGCTATTATTGATTTGATATACGAGCAAATTGAGTTACGAGCTGGGTCACAGAACGAATTAAACTCGTTAGTCAAGGTGCCACTGTATTTGCTTTATGGCGGCAGTCTGGAACCTAACCCGCTGTATTAGTGAGGTATTCCTGTACCTACTATGTTCTTGTGTTCACCCTCAACACTTTTTGCCACTTTTCCTTGAATTTCAGCCACCACTTTTCTGTGCAGTACTGAATGACCCACACGGGTTTAGCATCTTCTATGAATACTATGATAAATAAATTTTTGGCTGTCAGTTATCTTTGTTTCATATTTAAATATGCACGTGTTAGGTATTTAACAGTTTTGACGACAAAGTTTAATTGGAATAATAGCTATGGTCACCCATAGCACTTGTATGAAGCATTAAAACTTTTTAGCAAAATATGTCATTATTAGCTATTTTGTATCTAGATGCACTTTCTTAAAAGTGCATATACAATATGTCACACAAAATGTTCAATACTGTACATATTAACACATGAAGATACTGTATAAAGTATAAAGGTTCCTATCATGTGTGTGATTACCCATGATTCAATACCACTTGTTTCACGCTTTCATTACTATATAGACTGCTTGTGGAGACTGTTATTCAAAAGGGAGGAGGTTGACATTAGTCCTGAGTTTACCACTGCCACAAGTGTCTTCATACCATGAACAACACCTAGCTGGGTGCATGGTATTTGTAGGCCCTATGGTTGAGTGGTTAGGGTAACGTGTACATTGTCTTGTCTCTTGGGGTGGGACAATGTGACGTGGGATCGAATCTCAGCCAGCTGCAGTTTAGTAAATGATTTACTGTATATGAACATGTGTGCAGATTTAATAAGTAGGGGCTCTCATTTTTACAATTTTTTTTTCTATTATAACAGATGCTGGATGGGTTGTTGCCTGATTCCCTGCTGTATTAATGACTGCATGAATGTGGAACACAATTGTCCTAACTGCCAAGCCTTTTTGGGCAAGTACAAGCGAGGGTAGAGAGAACAATTGCCAACCTCCTCGTTTGTCTCCTCATAAATGGTGGCTATTACTTTAGTGGATGGCATACATGGCTGAAGAAACACACACACACACATACATACTACTATACTTCAAAAACATTGTTATAACACTTTCACACCATTCACCAAAGCTTAATATATTTCTTTAATACATTTATGTAAGAATGATGTTAATGGTGTGGTGAAATGTGATTATTAATCATAATTCATCGCATTCTGATAACATTCATGGTAAACAATTTGTGAAATGGTTAGAATACTGTGTAACTTAACCATAATTAGGACAGCAAATGAAGGTAAAATATACTTTAGTTACATAAGACTGATTGGAATTGGTAATATGTACATTTAATCCATGGCTGTATAAAACTAATATACAAAAAGTATCATATAGAATATTACACAAAATATTTCCCTTAATAAATTTTGTACAGTGGAACCTCGGTTTTTGTCATTAATCCGTTCCAGAGAGTCTGACGAAAACTGAAATCGACGAAAACAGAAATAATATTTCCCCATAAGAAATAATGTAAAGCCAGTTAATCTGTTTCAGACACCCAAAAGTATTAACAAAAAATACATTTTTTAAAGATTAATTATAGTTTTACATGCACAAAACAATGAGAATTAAATAGAATGACTAATGAAATGGATAAATGAACATTTAAATCACTATTATATACCTTTATTGAAGATTCTTGTTGGTGTATGGAAGATGGGGAGAGGGAGGAGAGGTTACAATTGTTTGGAAGGGGAAACCCCTGCCATAAAGACTTCAGGTACAAAGTCCTTATCAGGGGTTACTTCCCTTCTTTGTTTTTTACTGGCACTAGGACCAGCTTGAGAGTCACTAGACCCCTGTCGCACAAAAATTTTTCCAGAGAGCTCTGTTTCTGGCATCTCTTTAAGATTTGCCTAAAATGGGACAAGGCATTGTCATTGAACATGTTGCAGACACATCCTGCAACAACTTTGTTAGGGTGATGTTCCTCCACAAACGTTTTCACCTCACTCCACTTTGCACAAATGTCCTTAACCCTTTCAGGGTTATGGTCGTACAAATACGTCTTACGCACTGGGGTTATTGACGTACTAGTACGCCTAAATTCTAGCGCCCTCAAATCAAGCAGAAACAGGCTGTTAGGCATAGATGTGATAGAATGGGTCTGTGTGGTCAGTGTGCACAGTATAAAAAAATTCCTGCACCACACAGTGCATAATGAGGAAAAAAAAAATCTGACCGTGTTTTTGGTTTAAAACAGCGACTTTGCAGTCTATTTTCGTATGGTATTTATGCTTGTATTCTCGTTTTCTTAGTCTCAGTTTATAGAATAGATGATATATTACAGAAATAGAGATAATTTTGACTGGTTTCACGATGACAAGTAGTACAGTACCTTGAAACTGAGCGCAAAGTAGCGAAAATGTTCGATTTTGGCCGGTGTTCAAGAGTAAACAAATCACACCATGCGTCCAATACACATCAACTGGAGAGTCTAATATTCTTGCACAAGTGCGCCGATATTATTTATACCATTTTTACAATGATGCAGTTGTATACATAACAGTAAATCTTTTTTTTGTGAGAATAAAAATTCAAAATGGAAAGCAAAAGTAATGTAAGAGGGGCCTGGAGACGTGACTAATGAACAGAGAAGATGTTATTTTAGTGCCAGGAATGTCTGCCTTGTTTATTATGGACCCTATTTTGAAATTGGCATCGTTTGAAATTTGTGTGAAATTGGCCAAATTGCCATTTTCTGACCACTATTTTGGGTAGTTGAAATTGGTACTCAATTGATAGAAGAATGGAGTTCTAGCAAAATAGCTATAATTTTAGTAGACTGAAACATTGGAATTTGCCGAAAGTAGGGCTCAAATGGGCGAAATCGCCGATGCGTAAATGTCATGGATACTGCTAACTTCACGAAAGCATAATTCCGTTAGTTTTTAATCAAATTTCATAATTTTTGTGGAGTTATGATCGGAAAAAGATTCTCTATCATTTCGTAAGAAAAAAATAATTTTTTTTTTTAAATTCTTGGACCCGGAGAACGAGCAAATTGAGTTACGAGCTGGGTCACAGAACGAATTAAACTCGTTAGTCAAGGTGCCACTGTATTTGCACCCCCAAAGGGTTAATCACTGAAGAAGGCACCTTCTTCCCTCTCTCTTCCTCCTCTGAAGCAATTGCCTCGTCTTCGATTGTTTGTGATCTCTGTTTCGTTAGCACATTTACCCCTTTTGCAACATCAGCTTCCTTGATTTCTTTTTTCCTCGCCACATTGGAACTGATCGTTGATGTACATCCTGGTGAGGTGGGCTACACGTATGCCACTTTCGTATTTTTCTACGAGTTCTTTCTTGAATTCTATCTTATTTCTCACCTTTACCAAAGGGCTGGCACTAGGAGCTTTCTTTGGGCCCATGGTGGTTTATTTAACAGTCACACACAAAAAACAATGGATTATTACGAAATATTTTGTATGACCTCGCATGGTAATGTTCACTCACCGAGAAACAACGCCACACTGACTCAGAATGCGTGTGTGGGAGGCTTTGTGTGCGCGCGGGGCACTCGGACATGTTCTGTACGACTGACGAAAACCGAGGGGATTAACGAAAACAGACGATATTTTGACGAAAAAAGTTGGCGATAACCGAAAATGACGAAAACAGAGGGTAACGAAAACCGAGGTTCCACTGTATTAGATAGAAAATTTATTTTAATTACTAAAGAGCAGTAATACCAGATCCTGACCAAATTATGTTAAGTAGCACAGTCTTCTTGGAAGAAATATAACTGCTGCAGCTCAGCCACTAGAGCCTCCAAATATATTTTTATAATTTCTGAATCTAGAAAAATGTGAACTTTCTATGAATGAACTTGATTGACTCATCTTGAATCAAGTATGGAATACATAGGTTTGTTAACAATTTGCAGTGCTTAATTCTCAGATATTGGCATTTAATACACTAATATATAGTGAAGGAATTAACTAGTTTTAAGGATTGTGGCACTCCATTATTATTATAATCAAATAGAAGCGCTAAACCATGTGGCACTCCAGCTTGTCACCGAACACCATTTGCTAAGAATTTGAATTTCCTGATCATGGTTGCTTTTGAACTTCATTTACGAGAATTCTCTGTTAATTTTACAATACTGTATCTAGTAATCAAATGATGGCTGAAAAAAGCTAATAAAACAGATTTTGTTTCCTTTTACTATTTTGAAAATATTGTATTAATACATAATTTTTGCTTGATTGAATTTTCACTGATAGTGTAATTACTTAGCTACTGGTTTCATACTCATGAGAATACAGTATCTATTATGTTTATTAATTTATGAGTCGGTGGCAAAATGAATAGGTTTTAAAATGAGCTGACCTTGAGTAACACCACTTTTAGGTTCTCCAGATAAATTGGTAATTTATAAGATTCTCTATAATTACTTGCAAGTGCTCATCTTATGGAATGAAAACCTTATGCCAATTAAATGCTTTAACTTATGATATAGAACTTTGTAGCTAGTCTTATTTATTATGAAGGTTTGTTTTTTATCATGAGTCTTGCATCTGAGCAGATACACTAATGTAAGAAATGCCAAAGCTATGATTCTGAAGTTTTCTGTAAAAGATTGTAATTAGATATAAAACTTCAGTTATAAACTCATGTCATAAAATTTTGTCATAATTTTGACCACACACAACCTAGATTTTTGTATGTTTTAATTTGGATACTTTAAACAAATAATTATTTTATTTGTATGGCCTTGCTTCAGTTTAGTTGTATATTACCTTAGACATTTTGTCTTATTTATAATTACAGTGGTACCTCGAGTTACGAGCAAAATTCGTTCCACACGGCTATTCAAGTGCCGATACCGAAGGAATTTTTTCCCATAAGAAATAATGAAAATTAGATTAATCCATTTCAGACCCCCAAAAATACACTTACAAAAGCACCTACATACAAAAATACACTTACATAATTGTTCGAGTTGGGAGCTGCTCGTAAGTAGAGGTACCACTGTATATGTATTTTCTGAATCTCTCAAACAATTAGTTAGTTTTATAATAAAACCTTTGTTATGGACTTGTTGATATTGTAGATTAGAAAAGTAATTTTTAAGAATTCAACTTGCTATTCTTCCGTACATGTGAAAAGTGCCTTGTTGATTAGTTCAGAAAGGAATAATGTCGTGGTAGGCCAAGGAAAACTATAAAGTTTGGTCACTTCTACAAAATATAAAAGTGATATATGTACTGTTTCATCAGGCTAAGTCAACCCAAAAAGATAAAAAAAAATTACTCTGTCAGAGCAGCGTGTAGATTTTACACCAGCAGTTCTGATCTTGAGTAGGGTTGGTGGCTCATTCCTGGCAAATTTTTTGATTGTAAGCAGAAGTTAAAAATGTTTTTAATATAACCTTTCAGATATTCCATGCACTTTCATTTTTCATACTAGAACATAAAATGTTTCAAAACTTAGTTTCGGAAGTCAGTTGTGTTACAGATTCATTTCTGTATTGCATATAGTTCAGACTAATTACTGCTTGTACATTTCACCTTGAAGTGTGTATACACAGAGGTTTCACTACCTGTCTTTTGCAGAAAATACACACACACACACACACACTATGTTATTTGTCAAAATGTGTAGGGTATAATAAATTTTGGGCTTTGTCACATTCTTTTAATTACTACAAATTTGTTGTCTTAACTGAGTGTGATTTGATATATAGCCTTAAAATATTATTTTCATAAACCAGTACTGAACATTATATAAAAATATTGATGTATCTAATCTTACATGTTGAAAAGTTTTTCAGTTATGCACACATTAATATGTGCTAAAGATTGTGTTGTTATTCATAAAATTGTGTTATTCATAATGGTACCACTGTAATATTGTACTTTAAAAATATTAAAATAAGTTTACATAATTATTAAAAACAAAAATAAAGCTATAAATCTCTATGTAATGGAAACCAAATAAGAGGCATTGGTGCTGTGTCATGTGCCTTATTTGGAACTGAAGGAAGGAAATACTGTATGATCCTAAATGTTGGATTAAGTTAAACATTAATGCTTACCTTGCTAAGTTTTTGTAACCAGTGGTCACCTAAGGTCTCTCACTAGCATATTTCTTGTTAAAAAGCACCATTTTATTGACAAGAAATTTGATGTTCAGGAGTATAAAATACATTTGAAGTGCCTGCTTCTATTTTAATTACCAAATCTAATAAATATAATTGGATTTTATGAAATTCCTTACATGTCCAGAGTTTTACTTTTAAGTTGTAATATCTTAATTCAAGTGATCCTGAAAACCCTCGAGAATGGTGGTTTAGGTTTTGCTCTTATGGTTATGTGCAGCTTTGGCATTCTCCTCAAGAACAATGGCTAAGCTGTTATCAGTTAGGAATGCCAAGCACAGTACATTATTAGGATATTTATTGCACCTGTATCATATATTTTGAAAATATAAATGCAAACAGTTTTTCCCCACTTAGTGGGAAAATTACATCTGCAATCAAGTTCATTATTATTATGTTTTTGAATATTTGGCTCACACTATTCACTTATATTTATGTACTCTGTTTTTATTTATTTGGCAAGTCATGGATGTGAATTGAAGAAATCTTGACTGTTACTTTATTCATTTATCTTAATTTTTATTATACATGTTGTCCACAAAAACACCCGCTCATTTCAAACAGGTAGTTTAGCATGTAACTTTATTGTAATAATCTTTCACAGTTAGTAGCTTCAGATGCAGGATTTTATTCAGTTTCATGTGGTATAGGGTAGCATTAAAGGCACTCAATATGCGCCCCTCTGGTTGCTTGGCAAACATCGATGCGATAGTTCAGTTCGGTCCAGATGCTCTGCAGCATATCTGGTTGCAGGTAGTGGTGGTACGTAAACTGTGCTCTTCAGGTACCCCCCAAAGAAAGTCACAAACAGTTAGGTCCGGTGACCTCTGCAGGCCTGCGAGGTCACCGGACCTAAATGTTTGTGACTTCTTTCTTCGGGGGACCGTGAAGAGCACAGTTTACGTACCACCACTACCTGCAACCTTGGAGGAGCTGAAAATTTTGATCACTGAAGCAGTTCGCACGATAATTCCAGCTATGCTGCAGAGCATCTGGACCGAACTGGACTATCGCATCGATGTTTGCTGAGCAACCAGAGGGGCGCACATTGAGTGCCTTTAATGCTACCCTATACCACATGAAACTGAATGAAATCCTGTATCTGAAGCTACTAACTGTGAAAGATTATTACAATAAAGTTACATGTTATACCTGTTTGAAATCAGGGAGTGCTTTTGTGGACACCCTGTATTTTTCTGCCATTCACCGAGTTTTTTTTTTTTATTCTGTATACAAGTTCTCAAAGAGGTGTTGCTATAGTACAGTGGTACCCCGACTTACGATGGTCCCCAAACACACCCTTTTATGTAAGTTGATTTTTTTAAATGCTTTTGTAAGTGTAATTTTGGGGGTCTAAAAGGACTAGTCTATTTTACATCATTTCTTATGGAGATAAATTCGTTTGGTAATGGCACTTGAACAGCATTCTGGAATGAAAAAATATCGTAAGTCGGGGTACCACTGTATATATAATCAAATAATAAAGTGCTAAACCATATTGCTATAGTAAATATGAAAAACTATAATTTCTAATGGCAGTGGATTTTGCTTTAGATTTAGATGTATCTTTTTTTTCCCCCTCCTTGTGAATATTAATTTAAGGAAGATACTGGCCTATTAACAAACTTCTATGCATACATGTTACCATCCATTTTGTTTATTACAACACTAATAGCTCAATAAAGAGATATGGAAATATGAAGGTGTATATATTTCTTTCATCTAATATTAAATTATGTAATATGTACAGCACACTAATGGCTAATGCATCTCACTCGTGGATACCTTGTGGAAAAACGCCTGGCACTGCTCTGCGAGGATTGTCAGGTTGAATTATGTATTTGAGTTTTTTGTTATGGTGAATTTTAACTATGGATGTGAAAAGTGGGGATGGGTGTCTTGTATGCGAGGTTAAAGTTAGAACGAATGCTAAGGTACCTAAAGGTGCCTTTTGCAGTGAATATTTTCACATTACTGGCCTATGCAAATTTAAACAAGGATGATTATAATTTTATCCACAGGTGTCATACTTTGGGTTTTTGGTGGTTATGCAATGGATATGTGTTTGGAACAGATGTTCTTTGTGAGGGGACAAGCTTTTGAGGAACATTGGTGGGAGTGGTTGGTGCAGTGTTATTAATATTTTTGAATGATAGTGGAAGAGAAACTGTGTAATCTTAGCGGCTAGCTGTAGGGCCGTGTTCTCTCTCCTCAGTCTTTTGTGGACATTAGGAAGGGCACTGATGTAGCAAAATGGGGGAGGAGATGCACACTTCAAAGGTATCTGATATCAGGATTAACAATAGTGGAATGAACACTAGTTCAGGATCAGCAGGTTCCAATTCTCAAGCTATAACCTGATGTCTCAATGGACAACACTGCTGTTGGCCACATAACTGATTTAACCCTTTCAGGGTCCAGAGGCCAAATTTCAGTGTGCAGGCATGCAGGGAGTGCAGCAGGCATGCAGGGAGTGCAGCAGGCATGCAGGGAGTGCAGCAGGCATGCAGGGAGTGCAGCAGGCATGCAGGGAGTGCAGCAGGCATGCAGGGAGTGCAGCAGGCATGCAGGAGTGCAGCAGGCATGCAGGAGTGCAGCAGGCATGCAGGGGGGTGCAGCAGGCATGCAGGGAGTGCAGCAGGCATGGGGTGCAGGAGAGGGTGCAGCAGGCATGCAGGAGTGCAGCAGGCATGCAGGAGTGCAGCAGGCATGCAGGGAGTGCAGCAGGCATGCAGGGAGTGCAGCAGGCATGCAGGGAGTGCAGCAGGCATGCAGGGAGTGCAGCAGGCATGCAGGGAGTGCAGCAGGCATGCAGGGAGTGCAGCAGGCATGCAGGGAGTGCAGCAGGCATGCAGGGCAGGGGTGCGAGCAGGCATGCAGGGAGTGCAGCAGGCATGCAGGGAGTGCAGCAGGCATGCAGGGAGTGCAGCAGGCATGCAGGAGTGGCAGGCATGCAGGAGTGCAGCAGGCATGCAGGGAGTGCAGCAGGCAGCAGGTGCAGCAGGCATGCAGGGAGTGCAGCAGGCATGCAGGGAGTGCAGCAGGCATGCAGGGAGTGCAGCAGGCATGCAGGGAGTGCAGCAGGCATGCAGGGAGTGCAGCAGGCATGCAGGGAGTGCAGCAGGCATGCAGGGAGTGCAGCAGGCATGCAGGGAGTGCAGCAGGCATGCAGGGAGTGCAGCAGGCATGCAGGGAGTGCAGCAGGCATGCAGGGAGTGCAGCAGGCATGCAGGGAGTGCAGCAGGCATGCAGGGAGTGCAGCAGGCATGCAGGGAGTGCAGCAGGCATGCAGGGAGTGCAGCAGGCATGTAGCGAGTGTGGATTCCCCTTCCAATCACTAACCCCTCCCCCTGTCCTCCCTCCCTATCTTCCAGATGCCAGCAAGTCTCTTCAATAAAGGTAAGTAAATGTTATTTTAAATGTTTATTTCAATATTTATTTATAAATTTAATATTGTATGTAGTATTTGTGTGTTTTCTGTATGTAAAACTATAGTTATTCTTTAAAAAATGT
Organism: Cherax destructor; assembly: GCA_009830355.1. Classification (NCBI taxonomy): domain Eukaryota; kingdom Metazoa; phylum Arthropoda; class Malacostraca; order Decapoda; family Parastacidae; genus Cherax; species Cherax destructor. The sequence continues at coordinate 32,127 of WNWK01006055.1, read as the reverse complement.
ATTTTTTGTGAATATTTTTGGATGTCTGGAACGGATTAATTGTATTTATATTATTTCTTATGGGAAATAAGTGTTCGGATTGCGAAAGATTCAGATTAAGTAATAGCTCCTGGAACGGATTAATTTTGTTAACCGAGGGTCCACTGTATTTATCTAACCTATTTTTACTTTCCTCTTATAAGGGGAGTGTTAATGTGACATGACAAGTGAATCCCTGGTGTTTGCCACACTATTTGCTCTAGCTGGTGCTCAATTGAACTAGTGCTCCCACAAGGTACTAAGTGGTCCCAGATTTTTTTAATACTGTGCACACTGAGGGCGCAGACCCATTAATAATAATAATAATTAATAATAATACTTTATTGAGACATTGTACAATTATATATGATAGACATAGATTCACACACAGTTTTTACATAGCTATTACTTCATTATTAATGAGATGTACATGCCAAAAGCCCCTAATATGCTGAGCATTGCGGGCATTCTTAGGACTACTTAATTCTAGACTACATGGTAAAAAGTTAGGGTTGATAATTTATAAAATAAGTAAAGTTGCATATCTAAGTTATAAAGTTTGAATATAAGTTGAACAAATCAATTAATTGTAGCAATGCAACTAATTGAGTGAGATAACAATTTAAAACTATTAATTGCATTGCAGTTAGTTTACGTGGTCATTATAATGGAAGTGTTGTGGAAATAATTAGTTAAGTATGTAATATTCATAACAGGTTTTACATTCAATTGATTAGTCAGGTTTTTACGTTAAGTGATTATTCTACTTTGTTGGGAATGTTTGATATTGAGCAATTAGCTTTGGGTGAGAAGGTGGTTTTTTAGCATCGTTTTGAATTGGGGTACAGGTAGGGTTTCTTTGGCAATGACAGGTAATGAATTCCAAATTTTCGTGCCTTTTATATGCATTGAGTTTTTACATAGTGTTAGATGGACACGGGGAACATCGAGGAGTGATCTGTGTCTAGTGTTATGGTCATGTGTCCTGTTAAAATTGGTAAGGAGAAGTTTGAGTGGTGGGTTAATATTTGCATAGAGTGTTCTATGTATGTAATAGGCACAGTAAAAAGTATGGATGTCTTGTATGGTGAGTAAGTTTAGGTTTTTTAATATTGGTGGAGTATGTTGCCTGGAGTGAGAATTTGTTATCATTCTAACTGCTGAAGGATTCTCTCATGTCTAGACGACTCAGGCCTATCGCACTAAATTTGAAGGAATGAAAAACAAAACGTAGATCTACGTTCGGAGCAGTAAGCACACGAACGTATATACAGTATACGTTTGGACAGTTTAAGGGTTAAGGCCAGCAGAGGCTGGTTCGACAAATTCGAGAAGTGAACTGGCATGCACAGTGTGGTAAGGCATGGCGAGGCTGCAAGTTCGGACAAACATGGGGCCGAAGAATTCATTGATGAATTCAAGGAGTACGTAGAGGCTGAAGGATTCCTCCCCCAAGTGTTCAATTGTGACGAAACAGGCCTCTTTTGGAAGAAAATGCCAAAGAGGATCTACATCACACAGGAGGAAAATTCACTCCCAGGACACAAGCCTATGAAGGATAGGCCAACTCTTTTGTTCTGTGGTAACGCTAATGGGGATTTCAAAGTGAAGCCTTTACTGGTGTATCACTCTGAAAATCCCTGAGTGTTCAAGAAAAACAATGTCATGAAGAGTAAATTGTGTGTGATGTGGAAGGCTAACAATAAGGCATGGGTCAAGAGGCAAATTTTCATTGAGTTGGTTAATGAAGTGTTTGGCCCAAGTGTGAAGAAATACCTCCTGGAAAATCAATTGCCACTCAAGTGCCTCCTGGTAATGGACAATGCTCCTGCTCATTATCCAGACTTGGAAGACCAATTGTTGGAGGAGTTTAGTTTCATCACAGTGAAGTTCTTGCCCCCTAATACCACTCCTTTCATCCAACCCATGGACCAGCAGGTCATTACAAACTTCAAAAAACTCTACACCAAATCACTGTTTCAGAGGTGATTTGAAGTGACCTTGGACACTGAATTGACCTTAAGAGAGTTCTGGAGGAATCACTTCAATATCCTGGAGTGACTTCCAGGATGATGAACTCTGCTTGGAGAAAATTGTGGCCAGAATGTGTCCTCGAGAAGGATTTTGAGGAGTTTGAGTAACTCTGACGACCCTACACCTATTATGGAATCTATTGTGTCTTTGGGGAAGTCCATGGGGTTGGATGTGAGTGGCCAGGATGTGGAAGAGTTGGTGGACGACCACAGGGAAGTACTAACCACTGAAGAGCTGCAAGACCTTCAACTGGATCAGCAACAGAACGCAGCTGAGGAAATTGCTTCAGAGGAGGAGGAAAAGAGAGGGGAGAATGTGCCTTCTTCAGTGATTAAGGACATGTGTGCAAAGTGGAATGAGTTGCAAAGTTTTGTAGAGAAATATCACCCTAACAAAGCTGTTGCAAGCCGTGTCTGTAACATGTTCAATGACAATGCCTTGTCCCATTTTAGGCAAATCTTAAAGAGATGCCAGAAACAGACCTCTCTGGACAGATTTTTTGTGCGACAGGGGTCCAGTGACTCTCAAGCTTGTCCTAGTGCCAGCAGAAGACAAAGAAGGGAAGTAATCCCGGATAAGGCCATGATACCTGAAGTCCTTATGGAAGGGGATTTCCCTTCCAAACAATAACCTCTCCTCCTCCCTCTTCCCTCCTTGCCGTCTTCCATACGCCAACAAGAGTCTTCAATAAAGGTAAAAGTGATGTTAAATGTTTATTTATCCATTTCATTAGTCATTTATATTTATTTCTCATTGTTTTCTGTATGTAAAACTATAGTTATTCTCTATAAAATGTATTTTTTGTTAATATTTTTGGGTGTCTGGAATGGATTAATTGGATTTACATTATTTCTTATGGGAAATATTGCTTCAGTTTTCGTATGATTCGGTTTTCATCAAACTTTTTAGAACGGATTAATCACGAAAACCGAGGTTCCACTGTATGTATAGTAGACCCCGGCTTTCATAATTAATCCGTTCCAGAAGGTTGCCCGAAATCCGAAATGGCTGAAAACCGAAACTAAATCGCCCAAATATGCAATAAAATACCATTTTAGCACATTTTTATGATATTTTTAATGTTTCATGTATTTTTTGAAAAATAATATGAAAATTCTATAATAATATTGATTTTTAAAGATTTTTAATTGGATTTTTTAAAAATATGTATATTTCCCATAAGAAATAATGTAAATCCAATTAATCCGTTTCAGACACCCAAAAATATTAAAAAATAAATTTTATAGAGAATAACTATAGTGTTGCAGCTCTTCGGTGGTTAGTACGTACATTCAATACTTACCTTAAAATATTTGTACATAGTCTTAATGTAGGGTGAGACGGGAGTAGTATTTATTTGTAGGAAGTCAGTGAAGGTAGATGTAGGTACACATATGTAGTCCGCCTGGGCTATACCTACTTCTGCCCACTGCCATATTATTACCATCGACATACCATGTTCACTGAGTTTAATAGTTTCTAACAACTACCTTTAGATGCCATCATAAACAAAGGGAGAAGTAATGAATAATTCATGCTGAAGGATGAGGTGAATCATAGAATTGATGAGAGGAAAAGGGTGAGTGGTGCACTTTGGAGTCTTGGAGACAAAGAACTTTGTCTATGGAAGTAAAGAGGAATGTATGAGAGTATAGTTATACCAACACTCTTATATGGGTGTGAAGCATGGGTGATGAATGTTGCAACGAGAAGGCTGGAGGCAGTGGAGATGTCATGTCTGAGGTCAATGTGTGGTGTGAATATACAGTGAGCCCCCGGTTCTCGTGATTAATCTGTTCCAGAGGGCTTAATGAACACCGAATATAACGAACTCCGAATCTATTTTCCCCATAAGAAATAATGGAAATAAAATTAATCCGTTCCAGACACCCAAAAGTAGTAAAATAAAAAAAATTTTTTTACAACATATAGACATTAAATTACACACAAAACAATGAGAAATATACATAATTTAATACTGTATACTACAATAACATGTCACTTACCTTTATTGAAGAGTTGTTGATGTGTGGAAGATGGGAGGAGGGGAAGGATGGAGGAGTTGCTAGTGTTTGGAAGGGGAATCCCCTTCCATTAACACTGCAGGTGGCAAGTTCTTTTCTGGGGTTACTGGCCTTTTTCTTTTAATGCCACTAGGACCAGCTTGAGAGTCACTGGACCCCTCTCTCACAAAAAATCTGTCCAGGGAGCTCTGTGTCTGGCATTTCTTTAAAACATCCCTGAAATGGGACACCACATTGTCATTGTACATGTGGCCAACACAGCCTGCAACAGCTTGGTTAGGGTGATAATCATCCATAAAGCCTTGCACATCAGCCCATTTGGCACAGATCTCCCTAATCCTTGAAGAAGGCACCTTCCTCCATCTCTGTTGTTCCTCCTCCTCCTCTGAACCATTTTCCTGAATTGTGGTCTGTTGTTGCTGTTGCTGTTGAAGGTCTTGCAGATCTTCAGTGGTTATCTCTTCATTGTCTTCCTCCACCAACTGTTCCACATCCTGGGTACAAACATCCAACCCCATGAACTTGCCCAGTTCCACAATTTCTTGCACAACAGCCTCAGGCTCAGGTTCAGGGTTCTGAGGCTCAGCCCCAAAACCTTCAAAATCCCTCTCTAGGACACAGTCTGGCCACAATTTTCTCCAGGCAGAGTTCAAAGTCCTCGTAGTCACTCCCTCCCAAGCCTTACCTATAAGGTTTACACAATGCAGGATATGGAAATGATCTTTCAAAGTCTTTTAGGGTCATATTCATGTCTATGGTCACATCAAAGCACTTTTGAAACATTGCTTTGGTGTAGAGTTTTTTAAAGTTGCAAATGATCTGCTGGTCCATGGGCTGGTGGAGAGGAGTGGTATTAGGGGGCAAGAACTTCACTTTGATGAACTTACAGTCCTACACAATTTCCTCTGCCAAGTCTGGAGGATGACAAGGAGCATTGTCCATTATCAGGAGGCACTTAAGTGGCAAATTATTTTCCTCGAGATATTTCTTCACACTGGGGCCAAACACTTCATAAAACCAGTCCAAGAAAATTTCCCTAGTGACCCATGCCTTATTGTTAGACTTCCACATCACACACAAATTAGACTTGGCGACACTGCATCTCTTAAACGCTTGGGGATTTTCAGAATGATACACCACTAAAGGCTTCACTTTAAAATCCCCGCTAGCATTAGCACACAACATAAGAGTTAGCCTGTCTTTCATAGGCTTGTGTCCTGGGAGTGCGTTTTCCTCCTGTGTAATGAAGGTCCTGTTTGGCATTTTCTTCCAAAACAGGCCTGTTTCGTCACAATTGAACACTTGTTGTGGTTGGAATTGTTCAGCCTCTATGTACCCCTTGAATTCATTCACGTAATTTTCAGCCGCACTTTTGTCAGAACTGGCTGCCTCACCATGCCTCACAACACTACATATGTATGCCACTACGCTTCTTAAATCTGTCAAACCAGCCTTTGCTGGCTTTAAATTCATTCACTTCAGCACTCGTTGCAGGCATTTTCTTAACAAGATCATCATGCAACTGCCTTGCTTTTTCAGATATTATCGCCTGTGTAACACTATCTCCTGATAATTGTTTCTCGTTGATCCACACCAACAATAACCTCTCCACTTCTTCCAGCACTTGAGATCTCTGTTTTGTGACCATACTTGCACCTTTCGCAACAACAGCGTCCTTAATTTCCTTTCCCTTGGCGACAATGGAAGTGATGGTTGAATGGGCTTTGCCATAGAGCCTGGCCAGCTCAGCCAAACGAACTCCACTTTCATATTTTGCAATGATCTCCTTCAATTCTACTGTATTTCTGACATTCTTTACCACAGGCTTAGCACTAGGAGCTTTCTTGGGGCCCATGGTGGCTTATTTAGCAGTTGCAAGCACTAAAAACAATGGAATAATGACAATACAGTCATACCTCGGTTAACGATGGCGTCGGACAGCAATAAATTCGGTTAGCGATACATTTTTACGTCAAAATAGTGACTCCGTTAACGATGTTTGCTTTGGTTTACGATATTCGTCTCTGATGCATCCGCGTGGCGCCTAGCTGTGTGGGCACTCCAGGGAGCGTCAGTGTGCTATTGTTTACAAGCGAGAGCGACCACCACCCACGCATTCATACCAGTATATTGTCATTATTCCACTGTTTTTAGTGCTTGCAATTGCTAAATAAGCTACCATGGGTCCAAGGAAAGCTCCTAGTGCTAAGCCTGTGGCAAAGAGGCTCAGAAATACAGTAGAACTGAAGAAGGAGATAATAGAAAAATATGAAAGTGGAGTGCGTATCACTGAGCTGGCCAGGCTGTATGGTAAAGCCTATTCTACCATCGCTACCATTGTGGTCAAGGGAAATACACGTAAAATCAAGGAAGCTGTTGTTGCGAAAGGTGCATATGTGATCACAAAACAGAGATCGCAAGTGCTGGAAGATGTGGAAAATTTGTTGTTGGTGTGGATCAACGAGAAACAGTTAGCAGCAGATACTGTTTCACAGGCAATATTACGTGAAAAAGCAAGGCAGCTGCACGATGATCTCGTTAAGAAAATGCCTGCAACGAGTGCTGAAGTGAGCGAATTTAAAGCCAGCAGAGGCTGGTTTCAAAAATTTAAGAATCGAAGTGGCATACATAGTGTTGTGAGGCATGGTGAGGCAGCCAGTTGTGACAAAAGTGCGGCTGAAAAATATGTGCCTGAATTCCAGGAGTACATAAGAGGCTGAACAATTCCTCCCCCAACAAGTGTTTAATTGTGATGAAACAGGCCTGTTTTGGAAGAAAATGCCCAACAGGACCTTCATTACTCAGGAGGAAAAGGCACAGCCAGGACATAAGCCTATGAAAGACAGGCTAACTTTGATGCTTTGTGCTAATGTCAGTGGTGATTGCAAAGTGAAGCCTTTACTGGTGTATCTTTTTGAAAATCCCTGAGTGTTTGGCAGATGCGGTATCACCAAGTCTAACTTGTGTGTGATGTGGAAGTCTAACAAAAAGGCATGTGTCACAAAGGACATTTTCTTAGAGTGGTTCAATGGCGTGTTTGGCCCCAGTGTGAAGAAATATCTCCAGGAAAATAATTTGCCAATTAAGTGCCTCCTGATAATGGACAATGCTCCCTGTCATCCTCCAAACTTGGTAGAGAAAATTGTGGAGGACTTTAAATTCATCAAAGTGAAGTTCTTGCCCCCTAATACCACTCCTCTCATCCAGCCCATGGACCAGCAGGTCATTTCCGACTTTAAAAAACTCTACACCAAAGCAATGTTTCAAAAGTGCTTTGATGTGACCACAGACATGAATATAACCCTAAGAGACTTTTGGAAAAACCATTTCCATATCCTGCATTATGTACACCTTATAGGTAAGGTTTGGGAGGGAGTGACTACCATGACTTTGAACTCTTTCTGGAGAAAATTGTGGCCAGACTGTGTCCTAGAGAGGGATTTTGAAGGTTTTGGGGCTGAGCCTCAGAACCCTGAGCCTCAGCCTGAGCCTGTTGTGGAAGAAATTGTGGAACTGGGCAAGTCCATGGGGTTGGAGGTGAGTGGTGAGGATGTGGAACAGTTGGTGGAGGAGCACAAGGAAGAGCTAACCACTGAAGATCTGCAAGAGCTTCAACAGCAACTGCAACAAGAGACCACAGGTCAGGACAATGGTTCAGAGGAGGAGGTGGAACAGAGATGGAAGAAGGTGCCTTCTTCAAGGATTAGGGAGATCTGTGCCAAATGGACTGATGTGCAAGGCTTTATGGATGAATATCACCCTAACCATGCTGTTGCACACCGTGCTGGCAACCTGTACAATGACACAGCGGTGTGTCCTTTCTTTCCCCTCCTCCCATCCTCCACACATCAACAACTCTTCAATAAATGTAAGTGACATGTTATTGTACTATATTTACATGTATTTCTTTAATGTTCATTAAATTGTGTATTATTTAATGTCAAAAAGTTCTAAAAAATATTTTATTTTACTACTTTTGGAAGTCTGGAATGGATTAATTTTATTTCCATTATTTCTTATGGGGAAAATTGATTCGGTTAACGATTGATTCAGTTACAGATATGCCCTCTCTGATGGATTAATATCGTTAACCGAGGTATGACTGTATATCTGGTATGAATGCGTGGGTGGCGGTCACTCGCTGGTAAACAATAGCACACTGACGCTGAATAAAGTGCCCGGCCCGCTCAAGCCACGCGTACGCGTCCGGGACGAATCATGAACTCCGAGCGGATTCGTTAATACCGAGCCAAAATTTTTTTGAAAAAACTTAATGAACACTGATTTTAATGAACTCCGACGCTAACAAATACCGGGGGTTGACTGTAATGCAGAGAATTCGAAGTTTGGAAATTAGGAGGAGGTGTGGGATTACCAAAACTATTATCCAGAGGGCTGAGGAGGGGTTGTTGAGGTGGTTCGGACATGTAGAGAGAATGGAACGAAACAGAATGACTTCAAGAGTGTATAAATCTGTAGTGGAGGGAAGGCGGAGTAGGGGTCAGCCTAGGAAAGGTTGGAGGGAGGGGGTAAAAGAGGTTTTGTGTGCGAGGGGCTTGGATTTCCATCAGGCATGCGTGAGCGTATTTGATAGGAGTGAATGGAGACAAATGTTTTTTAATACTTGACATGCTGTTGGAGTGTGAGCAAAGTAACATTTATGAAGGGATTCAGGGAAACCGGCAGGCTCAAGAGTAAGTTATGAACGTATGAGTGGCCCAGGTGCATGCGTCTGGTACCAACAATTTCCGAGCGGATGCTCGAAATCCGGGGGGAAATTTCACCGAAAAGTGCTCAAAATCCGAATTGCTTGATTTCCGAACCAGCCGAAAACCGGGGGTCCATTGTATAAGAAACGGCAAGGTGATGAGGATAAAAAAAAATTTAGTTAATGAAAGACTGGATATCAGATTGGATGGAGGGAGTATGGAATAAGTGAATGTGTTCAGATATCTGGGAGTGGACTTGCTGGCAGATGGGTACATGAAAGACAAGGTGAACCATAGAATTGATGAGGGAAAAAAAAAAGGGGCACCGAGGTATCTGTAGAGACAGAGAACGTTATGCATGGAGGCAACAAGGGGAATGTATGAGTATAGTGGTACCATCACTCTTATATAGGTATGAAGCATGGGTTGTGAATGTTACAGCGAGGAGGCTGGAGACAGTGGAAATGTTGTCTGAGGGCAATATGTGGTGTAAATATTATGCAAAGAATTCGTAGTTTGGAGATTAGGTGGTGGAGCAGGGTTACTAAAAGTATTATCCAGAGGGCTGAGGAGAGGTTGTTGAGGTAGTTTGGAAATTTAGAGAGGCTGGAGAAAAATAAGATGACTTGGAGGGTGTATATATCTGTAGTGGAAGGAAGGTGAAGTTGGGGTCACTCTCAGAAAGATTGGAGGGAGGGGGTAAAGGAGGTTTTTGTGTGCAAGGGGCTTGGACATCCAGCAGTCATGTTACATAGGAGTGAGTGCAGGCAAGTGGTTTTTATGACTTGACGTGCTGCTGGAGTGTGAGTAAGGTAACATTTATGAAGGGATTCAGGGAAACCTGTTCACTGGACTCAAGTTCTGGAGGTGGGTAAACTTGCCTACACTCTGAAGGAGGAGGTGAGGATATTTGCAGTTTGGAGGGGCATGTGAAATGTAGTGTCAGCACATCTCTGGAGTGAGTGATGGTGAAAGCATTTCTTCTTTTTCAGGTCACCCTACCTAGGTGGCAGATGGCTGTGTGTTAAAAAAATATGTAAGGTAGATTACAGCAGAGAAGTCTTAAACAGTGCAAAGAAACACCAATAAACTGATGGCCTTGATTGATTAATGAGCTGACAATGATTCTATATGAAGAAAAGACACACATTGCAAATCAAATCAATCAAATTTAAATTTTCAAGAATTACAGTGGAGATTCACCTCTGGAATTACATCTTTTTTTTTTTTGTACCTTGAGGAGAGCCCCTTGTAATTCAAAACATTTCAGATTAATATTAGTACATTACTTATGAACTACTAAATACTAGTAAAGGTATTTTGATAAGGAATATACAGTAACAATGTAATTTTAGTTTTCTGTGACAATTCAGCAAGAACAATTTTTGTACATAAAGTGGTTTAAATCACAACTGGGAGGTAGTAACTGAATAAGCTAGCAGTATAACACATACAGTGGACCCCCGCCTAACGAACACCCCGGAAATCATACAATTATGTAAGTATAATATTGTAAGTGCTTGTGGAAGTGTATTTTTGGGGGTTTGAAATAGACTAATCTACGTGACATTATTTCTTAAGGAAGTAAATTCGTTCGGTAATGGCACTTGAGCAGGCTTCTGGAATGAATTTTTTTCATTAAGCGGGGGTCCACTGTAATTGGAATAGGAAATATTGATGGTAGTTTTTATTTTCTTAATACATCAAGGTAGGACCACCCAATAAAAAAAGTAAACATTCACCATCATTCATTCAATAGCTGTCTTATCAAAAGTGTAGAGCCTTTACAATTCACATGACCCTCTGAACTGTGACATCTCCACCTCTCGCTCAGACTGCAGCCACTTTATTTTCCACCTGAATTACACTTTCCTTCCAAATACTTTTTATTTAACTTTATCTATTTCTCACTTTCCTTAACCCTTTCATTGTCAATGTCACAGTACAGTACTATGGGTTTGAGGTCACTGTTGGTGCTGTAATACTACGTCATGAGCTCAGCTCACTCAGATAAGCTGTGAATGGTAAATTTGGGCCTAGATACAAGAGAATGGGTTTATGCAGTAAGTGTGCACCATATAAAAAAATCCTGCAGCACGCAGTGCATAATGATAAAAAATGCAACTGTTTTGGGTTAAAACAGCGACTTTGCGGTGTATTTTCATATGGTTTCTTGGTCTCATTTGATAGAATGGAAGCTATATTATTCAAAGAGATCATTTTGATTGGTTTCAAGATTAAAATACAGTGGACCCCTGGTGTTCGTTATGCTCCAAACTCGAACAATTATGTAAATGTATTTTTGTAAGTGCTTTTGTAAGTGTATTTTTGGGGGTCTAAAAGGACTAGTCTAATTTACATTATTCCTTATGGGAATAAATTTGTTTGGTAATGGCACTTGAACAGCATTCTGGAACGAATAAATTATGAAAACCGGGGGTCCACTGTAGCTTGAAATTGAGCTCAAAGTAGCAAAAATGTTAAATTTTTGCCGATGTTCAAGAGTAAACAAATCACGTCACTCGTCCAATACACGTCCAACTAGCGAGTCTAATTTGTGTTCGTGAATGCTCTGATATTATTTATACAATTATTACAATATTGCATAACAGTAAATCTTCTATTTTTTTTTCTGAATAAAAAGTCAAAATGGAATTCATATGTAAAGCCTGGGAACATAACTAATAAACAGAGGAAATGTTATTTTAGTATACCTTGAATGCCGGTATTGTTTATTCTGGACCCTATTTTAAAGCTGGAATATTTTGAAATTTGTGTGAAATTGGCCAAATTACCAATTTCTGATCACTTTACTGGGTGGTTGAAATAGTTGATTGGGTGGATATTTTTTGTGCTCAATTGATGAAATGTAAGACATCTTAGCAAAATAGCTAAGAATCTGGTCTACTGGAACAATGGAATTGGCCTAAAATAGGACTCAAAGTGGGCAAAATCGCCAATGCGTAAATACCGCTGACACCGCAAAATTTGCAAAAGTGTAATGTCGTCAATTTTCCATTAAATTTTGTACTTCTTGTTTTATTACCTTCAGAAAAAGATTCTCTACCATTTCATAAGGAATTTTTTTTTTTTTTTAAATTCTTGGAAACTGTGGACAAGTTTCAGATTGGGGGTCTGAACAATTAAAGGGATAAATATCTTGTAAACACATCGTCCGTTTCTCACTACCACCATTACTTTCTCTTAAGTATCTTAGCAGAGGTGCACAAACATCAAAATGGCTACAAAACTGCATCATCTCTGCCCATCTTTCAAAGTGCAAGTACAGTGGTACCCAGAGTTTTGGCCATAATTCGTTCCAGAAGGCTATTCGAGTGCCGTTACTGAACGAATTTGTTCCCATAAGGAATAATGTAAATTAGATTAGTCTGTTTCAGACCCCCAAAAATACACTTACAAAAGCACTTACAATAATACACTTACATAATTGTTTGAGTTGGGAGCTGTACAAAACTCAGGGTACTACTGTAGTACATGTATTATGAAGTTACAAAAAATACAATATATCTGGTGATTAAATATTAGGCATATTTTTATAATACTATTAAAACTTGTTAATAGTTCCAGTTAAAACACGCTAGATAGAGTGAGGTCAAAATATGAGAATCAATGTTATAGTTTATAATTAATTTATATAAATAATTAAGATATTAATTCCAATTAGACAGTACTTACTATACTAGGCACACATGTCAAATAGTAAAATCCTTTAAAAAAATAGTTACTCAAATAACAGTCTGAAATACATTAGTGTCATGGTACACATATTCAACTGTAATATCGATACCTTCACTGTCTCCACCAAAAGTTCAGGCAGTTTCTTAAACAATTTTTTACAGAGAAAATTCCAGACTGGTTGGGAAGCTGTCTTCTCTTCCTGAACTCACTCAATCTTACCCCACTCAATACACATACTAGTTGTTGAATCAAGGCCACTGCTACAAATATTGCCAGAAGTATACCATAGCAGGCTGCTGAGATTGACAAACTGGATCTGAAATAACACAACTTTTATTAAGATTATAACCAACTTCAATACTGCATACAGTACCTAGTTTATACTCATTAAGCACATATGACTAAAATTTTACTATTTCAATACAATAATTGAATACTGCATTTTAGAGTCACCAGGAAAAGTTAAGTTTGGTTAGCGATAGGGCAAATTTTTCAGGTGATTAACCCATCTTCACAACAAGAGTTTACAGAACCTTATTTGGATATGGAATACAAAGGAGTGAAAAGGAAATAGTGTTGTGCTCTCTGACCACAGCAAGTGCGCAACACATGGAGAAAATAATCTGCATAGTATTCCCACCCTCACACAACTCTGAGGAAGGAATCAATGCTTTTAACTGAGGGCTAAATATGGCAATGAAATTGGAGAAGCATTAAAATAACATGGAGTGCCAATAATGCTATAATTTTTTTTACAGAGTACAATCACCTGCAGATCTCAAATTGGTTTTAGGTCCTGGCAAATTACACAAATCTGCATGATTTTTTTTATTGACTCTATGGTATCTTTTTTGGTGTATATATGGAAAATAGTGATTCATTGTGTTTTTTATTCATCTCTATCACATCAGGTTGTCAAGTTAAACAGAAACGTTACTTTTCTCTTTTCGTATAACATAAGTAAATGAGAAAGTGATATATTACCAATTAAAATGCTTACCTTATATTGAATTAAATGTTAAATCTAATATATTTTTCTTTATTTTCAGATTATTAATATGTCTAGAAGCTGCATAAATTCACCAGACATATTTTGCTATGTCTGCGGGCAATTCACCCCTTCAGATTCCCGGAGCAACATTACTCCTTTATTGAAGAGCTGCTACTTTGCTTATTTTGGCTGCAAACTTGGAGACCAGGACAAACTATTTGCACCACACAAAGCTTGCAAGAGTTGCATCAGTAAGCTTCAAATGTGGTCAGTTGGAAAACTTAAACGTATGCCCTTTGGAGTACCAATGGTATGGCGGGAGCAGATGAACCACCATGATGACTGCTACTTTTGTATGACTAAAATAGCTGGATTCAACAAGAAAACTAAAGATCGCATAGTATACCCAAATATTCGTTCAGCAATAAGGCCTGTTCCACACTCTGAAGATATTCCTGTGCCACCTGAGACATGGCAAATTTCATCAGAGTATGATACCAGTGATTCTAAGGAGATGGAAGTAGACTATGAACCACCAACAAATGACGATCCCAAACCCTTCAACCAAGATGAGCTCAATGACTTGGTGAGAGACCTTAACCTTCCAAAAGAAAGTGCACAGTTACTTGGCTCTAGACTGAAGGAACACAGGCTTCTAGCTCCTGGAACAACATTTGCTTGGTACCGTCATCGTGACGTGGAATTCACTCAGTTCTTTGACAAAGAGGAATCTTTAGTTTTCTGTTCAAATATTTCTGGCCTTACTGAACACATGGGGATGTCATACAAAGCAGATGAATGGAGACTCTTCATTGATTCTTCTAAAACAAGTTTAAAGGCTGTATGTATGTACTTCTCTACAATGGCAACACAGCTGCATCTGTGCCAATTGGCCATCATGTCCAAATGTCAGAAACTTACACAAATATGAAGACGGTACACAGAGACACTGTGAGGTCCAGCACTGGGGCTCTGATGGTCACCAGGTCAAACTAAGGGAGGAGGAAGTTAGGGTGAGATATAAGCAACTATTGGCAGAAAGGTGGGCTAGTGCAAGTATGAGTAGTGGGGGGGCTGAAGAGGGTTGGGATAGTTTTAAAAATGCAGTATTAGAATGTGGGGCAGAAGTTTGTGGCTATAGGAGGGTGGGTGCAAGAGGAAAGAGGAGTGAGAGGTGGAATGAAGTAAGTGGTGTGATAAAAGAGAAAAAGGTAGCTTCTGAGAGGTTTTTACAAAACAGAAGTGTTAATAGAAGAGCAGAGTATATGGAGAGTAAAAGAAAGGTGAAGAGAGTGGTGAGAGTGCAAAAGGAGAGCAGATGAAGGCCCTGTCAAGAAATTTTGATGAAAACAAGAACAAATTTTGGAGTGAGATAAACAAATTAAGAAAGCCTAGGGAACGAATGGATTTGTCAGTAAAAAACAGAGTAGGAGAATTAGTAGATGGGGAGCTGAAGATATTGGGTAGATGGCGGGAATATTTTGAGGAACTTTTAAATGTTGATGAAAAAAGAGGAGGCGGTAATTTCATGCACTGGCCAGGGAGGTATAACATCGTTTAGGAGTGAAGAAGAGAAGGATGTGAGTGTAGGGGAGGTGCGTGAGGCATTATGTAGAATGAAAGGGGTAAAGCAGCTGGAACTGACGGGATCATGACAGAAATGTTAAAAGCAGGGGGGGATATAGTGTTGGAGTGGTTGGTATTTTTGTTTAATAAATGTATGAAAGAGGGGAAGGTAAGCATATATGTGAACAGTATTTAGATAAAGTTAGGGAAGTTTTCATTGCATTTATGGATTTAGAAAAGGCATATAATAGAGTGGATAGGGGAGTAATGTAGCAAATGTTGCAAGTGTATGAAATAGGTAGTAAGTTACTGAATGCTGTAAAGAGTTTTTATGAGGATAGTGAGGCTCAGGTTAGGGTGTGTAGGAGAGAGAAGAAAAGAGTTACTTTCCCAGTAAAAGTAGGTCTTAGAAACAAGGTTTTTGTTAATGTCAACACTATGGATTTGTTTAATATAGCATTCTAATAGATAAGAGGGTTGTAAAAGAAGTAAATGCTAGGGTAGGGGTCGTCCTTGAAAAGGTTGGAGGGAGGGGGTAAAGGAGGTTTTGTAGGTGAGGAGCTTGGACTTGCAGCAAGCATGTGTGAGCATGTTAGATAGGAGTGAATGGAGACGAATGGTTTTTGGGATCTGACAAGCTGTTGGAGGGTAATATTTTGTGAAGGGATTCAGGGAAATCAGTTAATTGATTTAGTTGGACTTGAGTCCTGGAAATGGGAAGTACAATGCCTGCACTTTAAAGGAGGGGTCTGGGATAGTGACAGTTGGGAGGGACTTATTCTCAGCTGTCGTATCTGAGCGCCTCTGCAAAGACAGTGATTATGTATGAGTGAGGTGAAAGTGTTGAATGATGATGAAAGTATTTTCTTTTTTGGGATTTTCTTTCTTTTTGGGTCACCCTGCCTCGGTGGGAGACGGCCGACTTGTTGGAAAAAAAAAAATTTGCAATCAAGTACAGTGGTCCCTCGGTTTTCGCCGAAAATTCGTTCCAGAATGCTGCTCAAGTGCCATTACCGAACGAATTTACTTCCTTAAGAAATAATGTCACGTAGGTTAGTCTATTTCAGACCCCCAAAAATACACTTGCAACAGCACTTACGAAAATACACTTACATAAATGTTCGAGTTTCGAGATGCACGAAAACCGAGGGACCACTGTATACCAGAATCACAATTTTATCATTTGTGGCGATTTAAAAATTATTGCTCTCCTACTAGGTCTTCAAGGCGGATACACCAAGTATCCCTGTTTTCTGTGTCTTTGGGATAGTAGGGCAGACAGCCAGCACTATGAACAAAAAGACTGGCCACCAAGAACCAGCTTCTTACCTGGAAATCACAACGTGAAAACTGTGCCACTAGTTGATCCCAAGAAAATTCTACTGCCACCACTCCACATCAAATTAGGGCTTATGAAAAATTTTGTGAAGGCCTTGAACAAGAATGGAACGGCTTTCAAGTACAGTGGTACCTCGAGTTACGATAGTCCCCAAAATCGCCCTTTTATGTAAGTTTATTTTTTTAAATGCTTTTGTAGGTATATTTTTGGGGGTGTAAAAGGTAATGGCACTCAAACAGCATTCTGTTACGAAAAATGGACGAACACCGGGGGTCCACTGTAAAGTGGACCCTCGGTTTTCGTTGAAAATTCATTCCAGAATGCTGTTTGAGTGCCATTACCAAACGAATTTGTTCCCATAAGGACAAATGTAAATTAGATTAGTCATTTCAGAACCCCAAAAATACACTTACAAAAGCTCTTACAAATATACATTTACATAATTGTTCGAGTTTGGAGGTGAACGAAAACCGAGGGTCCACTGTATATATATATATACAGTGGACCCCAGTACGAACACCCGGAAATCGTACAGTTATGTAAGTATAATATTGTAAGTGTATTTTTGGGGGTCTGAAATGGACTAACCTACTTGACATTATTTCTTAAGGGAGTAAATTCGTTCGGTAATGGCACTTGAGCAGGGTTCTGGAATGAGGTTTTTACGTTACTCGGGGGTCCACTGTATACATATATATATACAGTGGTACCTCGAGTTACGATGGTCCCCAAAATCGCCTTTTTATGTAAGTATATTTTTTTAAATGCTTTTGTAAGTATATTTTTGGGGGTGTAAAAGGACTAGTCTATTTTACATTATTCCTTATGGGGATAAATTCGTTTGGTAATGGCACTTGAACAGCATTCTCGAACGAAAAAATATCGTAACTCGAGGTACCACTGTACCTGGAGTCAAAGTTTCCTCGTATAAGTGAAGGCAAGGAATCTTTGTTGGCCCTCAGATTCGGGAATTGATGAAGGACAAGCATTTTGATGAAGCATTAATAAGTGTCGAGGTGAATGGCTGGTTTTCATTCAAACAGATTGTCCACAACTTCCTGGGAAACAGGCACTCTCCCGAATATGAAAAAATGATCCAAGACCTGATTTCAAGTTCCAACAACTTGGGTCTAGAATGAGTGTGAAGATGCACTTTTTGCACTTACATCTTGACTATTTTCCCAACAATTGTGGGGACTACAGTGAAGAACAAAGAGAGCGGTTCCATCAGGATATTTGCACCATGGACACTTGATACCAAGGCAAATGGAATGTCAGCATGATGGCGGATTACTGCTGGTCAATGAAACGTAATGGTCTCTATGCACAGCACAAGCTAAAATCAAAGCGGTCCTCCTTCCTTTGATTCAAAATGTAGGCTAACCATTAGGAGCATATTTTTTTAATAAAATCATTTGATTTGATTCATGTTGATTTGGAATTCATATGTTCTTAAAACTAACAGAATGTGCTTTTCCATGATTACTTGACTAATTTTAATAAAGTAACAATTTATTAAAAATTCACTTTTTTTTTTTTCAATAAGTCGGCCGTGATAGAGCAAAATGGTTTAGATATTTACAATCAACAGCCCAAGAATATGTAAGATCGTAACCATGAATAAAAATAAAAATTAAAAACATTCCAAATGCAGACCAGTGTTATCGGTCTATGAAAAAATTATAATTTTCAATGGGTTAATTCCTAACACTTAGTTGGTGATTAAAAGTAGAATTTATGAAATACATACAACACTGTGACTCAGCCTCCTTTGTGAAAAAGAGAATGTTTTAAAATACACCGCTCTCGAGAATAAAGAAGTCCCGCTGGGAATCTTCATTGATTTACGTAAAGCTTTTGATACAGTCGACCATGATTTGCTGCACATTAAATTAACACACTATGGTATAAGAGGGCACTCCCTCAACTACCTAAAGTCATACCTTAGTAACAGAAGCCAGTATGTGTACACAAATGGAGCTAACTCTTCCACACAACCAATTACAGTCGGGGTCCCGCAAGGAAGTGTCCTTGGCCCACTCCTCTTCCTCATTTACATCAATGACCTACCGAATGCGTCACAACTACTCAAACCCATACACCTCAAAGTCGGCGTTTTAATCCGAAAACACGGTCGGAGTTTTTTTTTTCTCATTATGCACTGCATGCTGCAGGATTTTTTTTTATACAGCGCACACTGACCACACAGACCCATTCTCTCATATGTGGGCCTACCAGCTTTCTCCCGCTTGATTTGAAGCCGCTAGAATTTTTGAGTATATATACAGTGGACCCTCGGCTAACGTTCTTAATCCGTTCCAGGAGCTAGAGCTTTAGCCGAAAAAAACGTTATCCGAAGCCTTATTTCCCATAAGAAATAATGTAAATACAATTAATCCGTTCCAGACATCCAAAAATATTCACAAAAAAAAAAAATTTTTTAAAGAATAACTATAGTTTTACATACAGAAAACACACATAAATACTACATACAATTTAAAATTTATAAATAAATAATGAAATAAACATTTAAAATAACATTTACTTACCTTTATTGAAGAGACTTGCTGGCAGCGGGAAGATAGGGAGGACAGGGGCAGGGCTTAGTGTTTGGAAGGGGAATCCTCACTCCCTGCACTACTGCTACACTCCCTGTATGCTTGCTTCACTCCTTTCATGCCTGCTACACTCCTTGCATTCCTGCTACACTCCCTGCATGCCTGCTACACTCCCTGCATGCCTGCTACACTCCTTGCATGCCTGCTACACTCCCTGTATGCCTGCTACATTCCCTGCATGCCTGCAACACTCCCTGCATGCCTGCTACACTCCCTGCTTGCCTGCTACACTCCCTGCATGCCTGCTACACTCCTTGCATGCCTGTTACACTCCTTGCTTGCCTTCTACACTCCCTGCATGCCTGCTACACTCCCTGCATGCCTGCTACACTCCTTGCATGCCTGCTACACTCCCTGCATGCCTGCTACACTCCCTGCATGCCTGCTACACTCCCTGCATGCCTGCTACATTCCTGCATGCCTGCAACACTCCCTGCATGCCTGCTACACTCCCTGCATGCCTGCTACACTCCCTGCATGCCTGCTACACTCCCTGCATGCCTGCTACACTCCTTGCATGCCTGCTACACTCCCTGCATGCCTGCTACACTCCCTGCATGCCTGCTACACTCCTTGCATGCCTGCTACACTCCCTGCATGCCTGCTACACTCCTTGCATGCCTGCTACACTCCTTGCATGCCTGCTACACTCCCTGCATGCCTGCTACACTCCTTGCATGCCTGTTACACTCCCTGCTTGCCTTCTACACTCCCTGCATGCCTGCTACACTCCTTGCATGCCTGCTACACTCCCTGCATGCCTGCTACACTCCTTGCATGCCTGCTACACTCCTTGCATGCCTGCTACACTCCCTGCATGCCTGCTACACTCCCTGCATGCCTGCTAAACTGTGTTTTTGTTGTACATCCTGACAAGCTCACCCACACGTACGCCACTCTCATATTTTTCAACAATCTCCTTCTTCAGTTCGATGGTGTTCCTCACTCTCTTTACCACAGGGGTGCCACTAGGAAGCTTCTTTGGACCCATGGTGACTTATTTCACAGTGACAGTCACTAAATCACCAAAAAAGACACCAAATGTATTGTGAATGCTTGAAAGAGCGCACTGGGTATTGTTCACTCAAGTGTAAACAATACTGGACTGGCGTCCTGGGAGGAGGTGCGCAAGCGCAGAGCGGGCAGACAGGTCTGGTACGTAACGTTAGCTGAGTAAATAACGCTAGCCGAAAAAAATATTGAATGTAAAAAGCAACCTTTAGCCGAAAATAACGTTATCTGGAATGAACGTTAGCCGGGGGTCCACTGTACGTCCGAAACAGTGGCTCGTAAGACGTATATATATATATGACCAAAACAGTCAAAGGTTTAATACTGAATTGCAGAAAATATCTAAACCTGGATGATAACTAATAAACTAACTCTCAATACTGACAAAACCTATTTCATTCAGTTTGGAAACAGAGCTACAAATATTCCACTCAAACAGCATTCTGGAAAGAATTTTCAACGAAAACCGAGGGTCCACTGTATAAACCCTTTGACTGTTTCTGTTTGTACTACATGTATATATGTCTTATGAGCCAGTGTTTTTGATGTATTAATACGTCAAAATTCTAGCGGCTTCAAATCAAGCGGGAGAAAGCTGGTAGGCCCATATGTGTGAGAATGGGTCTGTGTGGTCAGTGTGCACAGTATAAAAAAAATCCTGCAGCAGGCAGTGCATAATGAGAAAAAAAAACTCCGACCGTGTTTTCAGATTAAAACGCCGACTTTGAGGTGTATTTTCGTATAGTATTTATGGTTGTATTCTCGTTTTCTTGGTCTCATTTGATAGAATGGAAAATATCTTACAGAAATAGAGATGATGTTGGTTGGTTTCACGATGAAGAAGACCTTGAAATTGAGCTCAAAGTAGGGGAAATGTTAAACTTTTGCTGATGTTCAAGAGTAAGCAAATGATGTCATTGTCCAATAAGTGTCCAACTAGCCATTCTAATACGCAGTCACGAATGGGTTGACATTATTTATACAATTATTACAATAATGCAGTAGTTTGCATAACAGTAAATCTTCTATTTTTTGTGTGAATAAAAATTCAAAATAGAAAGCAAGAGTAATATAAGAGGGGCCTGGAAACATGACTGATTAACAGAGAAAGTGTTATTTTAGTGCCAGGAATGTCTGCATTGTTCATTCTGGACCCTATTTTGAAACTGGCATCTTTTTCAATTTGTGTGAAATTGGCCAAATTGCCAATTTCTGACCACTTTATTGAATACAGTGGTACCCCGAGTTTCAAACTGCTCCCAACTCGACCAATTATGTAAGTGTATTTTTGTAACTGCTTTTGTAAGTGTATTTTTGGGAGTCTAAATGGACTAATTTATTTTACATTATTCCTTATGGGAACAAATTCGTTCGGTAACGGCACTTGAACAGCCTTCTGGAATGAAGAAAGTTCGAAACTCTGGGTACCACTGTAGTTGAAATCAGTAAATGGGTGGTTTCTTGTACTCAATCAATAGAACAAATAGAGTTCTAAAAAAATAGCTACGAGTTTGGTCGACTGGAACAATGAAATTGGCCGAAAATAGAGCTCAAATTGGGCAAAATCGCTGATGCGTAAACATCGCCAAGATCGCTAACTTTGCGAGAGCATAATTCCATAAGTTTTCCATCAAATTTCGTACTTTTGGTGTCATTACCATCGGGAAAAGATTGTCTATTATTTCATAAAAAAAAATTAATATTTTGCGACAGTCAAAGGGTTAAACATAAGTATCTAGATACTACAAATCTCCATTAACGAATGTATACCAAATAAAAAAGGAAGGGGACCTGTTAAATACTATAACAATGACATACCAAGTACAAATATATAAAGCACTAAAAATGCACTTTAATACATATTTGCAAAATTTGCAAGCAACACCAAAATTTTAATTGCAACTGGAGCACTCTACAGAATCCCACATACAAACAAGTGCTGTAATTGCAAACAAGAAATAATGACAACATTCTACATCTGTGCTGGTTTGGATGAAGGCAAGAGGAAGAAAGGTAGCTCTATGATTTACAGAGCACTGGGACCTAAAAGACCATTTAGCTCTCGCCAATAAAAAGAGAAAGAAGCATACACATGTACACAGTAAAAACCAAAAAAAATCACACTTATAAAAACAAGATAAAATAAGTATAGCACTCTTACTTCTTTGCAGAACTCTTAACTACTTACACTGGGTTTAAATATCCCACATCAATTAAAAGCCTATTAAAAGATTTTCCTTAAACTTTCCCAAGGTTCTGACAAACACTCCAGCAGTCATAGGCATATAAAAATATAGTTCCCATAAAAATGCTAGTGTCCACACAGTGCTAGATAAATACATGTATTCATCGGGACTGTTTTCTGATCTGTGAAAGGTGTTTGACACTGCTGACGACAAACATACAATATTGTACTATACTCAAACTGAAGCAATATAGGACAAGGTGCTTTTCATTCATCATATCATACCTCAATGATAGACACTAACACACAGGCATAAACAATATATCATCTACTCTATCAATAAATATTATTAATAAATAAGCATTATCCATAATGTACTAAATATGACTCAGCATTATAACCCTTTGACTGTTTTGGTCGTATATATACGTCTAATGAGCCAATGTTTTTGACATGCCAAAATTCTAGTGGCTTCAAATCAAGTGGGAGAAAGCTGGTAGGCCCACATGTGAGAGAATGGGTCTCCATGGTCAGTGTGCGCAGTAAAAAAAAAAAAAAATTGTGGAGCCAGTGGTGCATTGTGGGAATGCCCTTTCAGTAGTCCTTGTTCACCATGCCTACCAGTAAGAAATATCTGACTGCCGGCAAATCTGGGACTCTTCTCTTCTCTTCCCAAGTGATAGCTCTAACACAGATGGAAGTGTCAGTGAAGATGAATTTCATGGTTTTGATGAGTTTGTGACCGAAAGCAATGCCCAGGATACCAGAAGGAAGGAAGGAAGGTAAGAAGGAATGTAGGAAGGAAGGTAAGAAGGAATGTAGAAAGGAAGGTAAGAAGGAATGTAGGAAGGAAGGTAAGAAGGAATGTAGGAAGGAAGGTAAGAAGGAATGTAGGAAGGAAGGTAAGAAGGAATGTAGGAAAGAAGGGATGACGGCCCAGATGACCATCAACCTAGGATGACTACCCAACACAAATGCCTGCTACTACTTTGAAGAAAACTGCTCAGAAGAGGTGTTTTGTCTGTGCACATACAAAAAAACACCCACAAAAATGCAGACACTCGTTTTGTGTGTGAAGAGTGTAAAACACCACTGTGCATGAAACCATTTTTCAAAGAGTTCCACACGCTGCAGAACTTCTATGAACATGTCCAGTGACTGTACATTTGTATATATATTATAGAACAATAGTAATAAACAATTTTTTGTATTGTTGGTTTGTGTAAACAAGTTTTGTAAACAATATAATGATAATAATGTTTGTGCAGTTATTGTGTTGCATACAACGAGTGTATATATGTACATTGCACCTTACTTTGGTCTCACAGGCCACATAAGTTACTTGAAAAAATAAAATATTTGAAAATAGTACAAGAAACCTTCGAATGGGAGCGGCATTCGCCACTATTGCCATACACGGCTCATTTTCTGCCAACTTTGCGCCTCTATATCTCAGCAAGTACTGATCGTAAAAAATGTGTTGGTCTTAAAACAATCAGCAAATTAATCCTAACATTTTGGTAAGAATTTTTTTTTTTTTTCAAATATTTTGCGACACAGAGACACTTTAGTCACCTCAAACACTGGCCTAGATGTACTGAATAACAGTGAACAATAATTATATAAAACTTTTATACCTGGATGACCATAATTACATGCATGTTGAATGAAGTAGATATACAGTGGTACCCCGAGTTTCGTACTTTATTTGTTCCAGAAGGCTGTTCAAGTGCCGTTACCGAACAAATTTTTTCCCATAAGAAATAATGTAAATTAGATTAGTCCATTTCAGACCCCCAAAAATACACTTACAAAAGCGCTTACATTAGAATCACTCATATATAAACATTTGTTTAATTAATTAACTAACTCAGGTGCTATAGTTTTAGATTCTTTTTAGCTGTAAATTGACTACCTTAGCTCATTTATTCATTTTTGTAAACATATCCAACGTACTAACTCACTTGCCAAGAACTCCTTTTGCATTGTCCTATTCTTAAGTCTACTTACATTGTTCTATTTTTAAGTTTAATTATAGAATCACACTAAATCTTATGATTCCAAACATTGATCCTGATATCAACCTCTTATTAAATGACTTACATGAACCTAACAACAACTGTCATTACTACACAGCAGAACAGGCTAAAACACTACTCAAAGCCAACAATAACATAACTATCTTTAACTACAATGTCAGATCTTTAAGCAAACATTTTGATGACCTCACTGCATTATTAAACTCACTACAGGCCAGTATGTCCATCATTGCTCTCACTGAAACCTGGCTAAAGCCTCATACTACAGATATCTATGCCATTCCTGGTTACACAGCCATACACAATTGTAGGCCAGACCAACAAGGGGTGGCACAGCTATGTTATACTCAGACCAGCTTGAATGTATCAACAATACATGCACAAGAGATGAACATGGAGAATATATAATAGCTAAGTTTAAAACCAAATACCTACAAAAACCTCTCACAGTTATAAACATCTATAGATTACCACAGTCAAATACAGTGGTACCTCGACTTACGATGGTCCCCAAACTCACCCTTTTATGTAAGTTTATTTTTTTAAATGCTTTTGTAAGTGTAATTTTGGGGGTCTAAAAGGACTAGTCTATTTTACATCATTCCTTATGGGGATAAATTCGTTTGGTAATGGCACCTGAACAGCATTCTGGAATGAAAAAATATCGTAAGTCGAGGTACCACTGTATTCAGCAATTTAGTGAAAAATTAGGAAGTATGATTACTGATGCACACATGAACAAAGACCACTTAATCCTCACAGGAGACTTCAATATAAACCTCCTACAAGATCAGGACCCACAAGTAACTGAATTCACAAACACTATGAGCAACTGCTTGCTGCTCCCGACAGTAACAAAACCTACAAGAATCTCTGAGACCTGTGCCTCTCTATTAGACCATATCTGGACTAACACCATATCCCCATTAAAATCAGGCATAATCACAGACAATACCACAGACCACTACCCAACCTTTCTCATAACCAACCTCGGAAAATTACCACTAGAGACTACTAATGTTACCTTTAGACTACATAATGAGACAGCTATAAATAACTTCATAACAGCTATGACAAACACTGACTGGCAAACAGAAATAGACAACTTCACAGATACTGACTTATGTAAATTAGATTAGTCCTTTTAAACCCCCAAAATACACTTACAAACGCACTTACAAAAATACACTTACATAATTGTTCGAGTTTGGAGCAGTACGTAATCCGGGGGTCCACTGTACCTCTATAATATGCATTGCCCTAAAAAAACTAAACAGATCACAGCTAAGAGACTAAACAGTCCCTGGCTAACACCCAGCATTCTCAAATCTATTAATATAAAACACCTACAGTGGACACCTGGTTTACGTACTGCTCCAAACTCGAACAATTGTGTAAGTATATTTTTGTAAGTGCTTTTGTAAGTGTATTCTTGGGGGTCTAAAAGGACTAATCTAATTTACATTATTCCTTATGGGAACAAATTCGTTTAGTAACGGCACTTGAACAGCATTCTGGAATGAATTAATTATGTAAACAGGGGGTTCACTGTACAGTGGACCCTCGGAAATCGAACACTCCCAACTCGCCCTATTATGTAAGTTTATTATTGTAAGGGCTTTTATAGGTGTATTTTTGGGAGTCTGAAACGGACTAATCTAATTTACATCATTCCTTATGGGAATAAATTTGTTTGGTAAAAGCACTTGAACAGCATTCTGGAATGAAGAATGTTTGATTTCCGGGGGTCCACTGTACATACAGGTATCCCTCAACATTCGCGAGGGTTAGGGGATCAAGAGCCTCGTGAATGTTGAAAAATTGCAAATGTTTGGTGCCCCAATATATTGTAGGGAAATATAATACAATACTGCTTCCTTAACCTATTGAACCATGAACAATCATAAAACACACATAAACATCGTAAAATAAAGTACTATATACATGTTATTTTGACATGAGCTGGCTGTGGAGGGAGGCCTGTAATAGTATAATTATACAATACGTATTTTATAGTGTTGTGAAGTGTCATGGGAATCAAGTTACTGACACACTGCTTCTTCTCCCTCTTCTGTAGCTCCGCCCACTTTGTAATGATGCCAAATGTTGAATTAAATATGTATACATTAGAAAAAAAAATGAAACTCCAACTTCATAACTTTATTTTAATTTGTATAACTCATATATTACAGAAAACAATAAAAAAGTAAAATACACATACAACGAGTTAAGCTTACAGAAAAATACATTAAATTCACCATCTAACATTGTTTCGAAGTGGGAGGAGCTATTGTAGGGAGGAGAGGCTAGCAGTAAGTCAGTGTCTGGTGAGTCGTCATAGGTGGTGGATGTTAGCCTTAGCACTAATAAAATGTTGTGTAATTACACTAATATTAGTAATAAAGGTTATCTATCTATTACATTTATTCCAAATTGATATCAGAAACATGATAAATACCCTAGAACTGTAATAAAGATGCTGAAATGAATAATATATGCCATATTATATGAGTTGGGTAAGAGAGCAGGCAGACCGCCACTATATGAGATGTTTACACCAGGGTAAACATGCCTAAATCACTCTTGTCATAAGAACAAATGCAAAAATAGCATTTATTGTTTTTAGAATAATAATAATTTATAATAATTGTTCTGGAGCACTTTAAATGTTATCAGTATTTGGTAGCTGACATTTAGAGCACTCCACAGCAATTATTATTAATTATTATTATTATTATTATTATTTCCCTACAATATATTGTAATGAAATAATAATAATAATAATATTAATAATAATAATTATTATTTCCCTACAATATATTGTAGGGAAATAATAATAATAAATAATAATAATAATTAATAATAATTGCTGTGGAGTGCTCTAAATGTCAGCTACCAAATACTGATGACATTTAAAGTGTTCCAGATCAATTATTATAAATTATTATTATTCTAAAAATAATAAATGCTATTTTTGCATTTGTTCTTATAACACGAGTGATTTAGGCATGTTTACCCTGATGTAAACATCTTTTATGGTGGCGGTCTGCCTGCTTCTCTTACCCCACTCATATAATATGGCATATATTATTCATTTCAGCATCTTTATTACAGTTCTAGGGTATTTATCATGATTCTGATATCAATTTGGAATAAATGTAATAGATAACCTTTATTTAGTACATTCATTACTTACTGCTTCCTTAACCTATTGAACCATGAACAATCATAAAATGCATGAAAACATAGTAAAATATTGTACTATATAGTACTACATATATGTTATACTGTAGTTTAATAACAAATAATGAACGAAGAAAACACTCAGTGAGTGAGTGGTGGGCGGGCTAGGTGCTGGGTTGGAAGGAAGGTAGTAGGGATGCTCGGGTGGCGGGAAACTTAAATATGATTTGGTGGGTGGGAATTTGGTGGCTGGGAATTTGGCAGCCGGGAATTCGCGAATGTGTGAAGCCCGTGAAAGTGGAAAACATGAAATGTTGAGGGATACCTGTATATGAAAAACAGTACAGAATGGGTCAAATAACAAGAGACCAAACAAAACGTTACTCATCAAACCTAACAAGCCTGATAAGGTCAAAAAAATTGCATTATGAGAACAGATTACATAACTTAAAAGGTGATATAAAAAAGACCTGGAAACCCTATCTGAAATTCTAGGAACTAAAAAGATATCCAGTAACAGAACAATGAAACTAACAAAACCAGACGAACCCCTATTCCCACCAACTGAAACAGCAGACTCAATGTTTTCTTCTCCACCATAGGAAAAAAGCTGGCAAGCAAAATCCCAAGTTCAAACACTCCACCTAATGACTACCTCACTGGCACCTACCCAAATACACTATTCTTAGCTCCGACCAACCCAACATAAGTCTCACTTGTAATTAACACATTAACCCTTTCAGGGTCGAGACCTCGATTCTTAACTCTCTCTCAGGGTCGAAACATTTTCGGAAAAAAAAAAAATTATTTTTTCTTATGAAATGATAGAGCATCTTTTTCCGATCATAACGCCACCAAAAGTATGAAATTTGGTGAAAAACTAACGGAATTATGCTCTCGCAAAGTTAGCGGTATCGAAGATATTTACGCATTGGCGATTTCGCCCACTTTGAGCCCTATTTTCGGCCAATTCCATAGTCTCAGTCTACAAAAATCATAGCTATTATTGTAGAATTCTATTTGTTCTATCGATTGAGTACAAGAAACCATCAATTTACCGATTTCAATTAACCAATAAGCGGTCAGAAATTGACAATATTGCCAATTTCACACAAATTTCAAAAGATGCCAATTTCAAAATAGGGTCCAGAATAAACAAGACAGACATTCCTGGCACTAAAATAACATTTTATCTGTTCATTAGGCATGTCTCCCGGCTCCTATTGCATTACTTTTGCTTTCCATTTTGATTTTTTATTCTCACAAAAAATTGAAGATTTTCTGTTATGTATACTACTGCATCATTGTAAAAACGGTATAAATAATATAATCCACTTGTGGAAGAATATTAGACTACCCAGTTGATGTGTATTGGACGCATGGCGTGATTTGTTTACTCTTGAACATCTGCAAAAATCGAACATTTTAGCTACTTTGCGCTCAGTTTCAAGGTACTTGTCATCATGAAACCAGTCAAAATTATCTCTATTTCTGTAACATATCATCTATTCTATCAAATGAGACTAAGAAAACGAGAATACAAGCATAAATACCATACGAAAATAGACTGTAAAGTCGCTGTTTTAAACCAAAAACACGGTCAGAGTTTTTTTCCTCATTATGCACTGTGTGGTGCAGGATTTTTTATACTGCGCACACTGACCGCACAGACCCATTCTCTCACATCTAGGCCTACCAGCCTGTTTCTGCTTGATTTGAGGGCGCTGAGAAGGCGTACTAGTACGTCAAACGCCCTGGTGCGTAAGCCGTACTAGTACGTCAAAAACCCTGAAAGGGTTAAAAAACAAAGCAGGAGATCTAAATAACTTACCACCTTTTATATACAAAAAAGCTTCTCAAGTTCTGTCACCAATTATTGCAACACACTAACAAATCCATCGAATCCTCCACCTTCCCATCAATACTCAAAATAGCGAGGGTTACCCCCATACATAAAGGAGGAGATCAAACAGACCTGAATAACTATAGGCCAATATCTAACTTACCCCTTCTCTCCAAAATCTTTGAAAAATTAATTCACAGGCAGATCTATTCCTACCTCATCTCCCACAACGTACTCAACCACTGTCAGTTTGGATTCAGGCCTAATAAAAACACAAATGATGCTATTATACACATGCTAGAAATAATATACACGGCTTTCGAGAAAAAAAAATCCCATTGGGAATCTTCACTGATTTACATAAAGCTTTTGATATAGTTGACCATGATCTGTTACACGTAAAATTATCACACTATGGTATAAGAGGGCACTCCCTCAACTACCTAAAATCATACCTTAGCAACAGAAGCCAATATGTGTACACAAATGGAGCTAGCTCTACCAAGAAAACTATTACAGTTGGTGTCCCACAGGGAAGTGTTCTTGGCCCACTTCTTTTTCTCATTTACATAAACGACCTACCAAATGCATCTTAACTGCTCAAACATACTATGTGCGATGACACTACATACGTCTTCTCTCACCCAAGCCCAGACATACTAGCCAACACTGTTAATGCTGAATTGCAGAAAATATCTACCTGGATGATGACTAACAAGCTTACTCTCAATATAGATAAAACCTATTTCATTCAGCTTGGAAACAGAGCTACAAATGTTCCACTTAACATAATGATAAACGGGTCCCTTGTCACAAAACTCAGAGGGAAAATTCTTAGGAATCCATCTTGACAGTGGCCTCAAATTTC
Source organism: Cherax destructor (assembly GCA_009830355.1). Taxonomy (NCBI): domain Eukaryota; kingdom Metazoa; phylum Arthropoda; class Malacostraca; order Decapoda; family Parastacidae; genus Cherax; species Cherax destructor. The sequence goes on along the minus strand of WNWK01006055.1, from coordinate 2,000 downwards.
AGACACATATACAACAAATTTCCAAGAAAGTCTCCAAGACCGTAGGAATACTATCCAAGATATGGTACTATGTTCCACAACCAGCTCTCCTTACCCTGTATCACTCACTCATTTACCCCTACCTCACCTATGGAATCTGCACATGGGGCTCAAGAACAATAACTCATCTCAGATCATTAATAACACAACAAAAGGCTGCAGTCAGAATGATAACAAATTCCCACTCCAGACAACATACTCCACCAATATTCAAAAATCTAAACTTACTCACCATACAAGACATCCATACTTTTTACTGTGCCCATTACATACATAAAACACTAAACTCAAATATTAACCCACCACTCAAACTTCTCCTTACCAACCTTAACAGCACACATGACCATAACACAAGGCACAGATCACTCTTCGATGTTCCCCGTGTCCATCTAACACTATGTAAAAACTCAATGCACATTAAAGGCCCAAAAATTTGGAATTCATTACCTGTGATTGCCAAAGAAACCCTGCCTGTACCTCAATTCAAAACTCTGCTGAAAAACCACCTACTCACTCAAAACTAAATACACAATATTTAACATTACCTACAAAGTTAATTAATCACTTAAATGTATAAACCTGTTATAAATAATGCATACTTAGCTAACTTTGTTTCTATAGCATTAACAAATAAAATAATCCATTCTCTTGTACTCTTCGTAACTCATCTAATGACCATATAAATTGATTTGATTTAATAAATTGCATTACTTTCAACCTATGTTCAAAATAAATTGTCTACTATAATTTTTACCATTTAGTCTATTGTTAATTAATTTTACGAATTGTAGACAGCCTTACTGTCTACTACAGTGGACCCTCGGTTAACGAATACCGGAAATCGTTCAATTGTAAGTATAATTTGTAAGTTCTTGTGAAGTGTATTTTTGGGGTCTGAAATGAAACCTATTGAAATTTTTCTAAGGGGTAAATTCTTCGGAATGGCCTGAGCAGACTCACGAGTGAGTTTACAAGCTCGAGTCCCTGTATTTCATTTCGCACTCCAGTGCTGCCCTCTGTAGGCCTACCCATGTCAGTCGGAGCTGCTATGTTTCTGCCTCACTACCCCAGCCTACCTCATTGAAACAGGTTCTTCCCTAGCTGGCTTTCGGTCCCCTCACACACTCAGCCCGTGTACGAACAATAAACCCCAGCCTAGTCAACGGGCATATCTCTTCACCTACACTACCATCTACTGCACTAAACCTGCATTCATTAAGCCAAGAACAACAATAACAGTGGTTACAGCGGTGTTCCACAGCAGAGTGAGCTTTGTTCTCGCAGTGTAAGGGACCAGCCGATCATCCGTGATCATCCAGTTCATCCGCTGGCTTATAGCATCATCCGTCGCCTCCAGCGTCTCATGGGTGCCTCAGACAGTTCACCGTCCTTGATTTTTCCCACAAAATCGGGACATAGGCATCACGGCGTCATTTCGAGCCTCTGCAGTCACGTGTGTGTTCAACTCCTACTCTACAATTCTCCAGCATTCTCCTACACCCTTCTCCTGCATCCAGCAGCATCCCTACACCCTTCCTACAGCTACAAGAGACGCGAGGTGAGGTTGTTTTGGGTGTGTTGGTGCTGTGTGTCCACGCTAGTCTACCTCAGGGCGCCACTGCCTGCCTACCCCACACCACCATTCATCGCCTCTCCACTCCTACTGCTACGTTCTACGCTTCTAAGCCCCCAAAAACAACAATAACAGTGGTTACAGCGGTGTTCCACAACAGGGGCTTTGTTCTCGCAGTGTAAGGGACCAGCCGATCATCCGTGATCATCCCGTTCATCCGCTGGCTTTTAGCATCATCCGTCGCCTTAGCGTCTCATGGGTGCCCCAGAAGTTTTACCGGTCCTTGATTTTTTTCCCCAAAATCGGGACATAGGGGATCACGGGGGTTATTTGAGTTTTTGAGTCAGTGTGTGTTCAACTCCTACTCTACAATTCTCCAGCATTCTCC
>WNWK01006054.1:0-111071 GCA_009830355.1 Cherax destructor | reverse complement strand
TGGGTGGCTTTAAAAAGAGATTGGACAAATATATGAGTGGGAGGGGCTGGGTTTGATTAGTGTCGTGAGTACAGGAGTAAATTCTTAGGTAGTGGTGGTTTTGATAAGGACCTGCCTTGTATGGGCCAGTAGGCCTTCTGCAGTGTTCCTCCATTCTTATGTTCTTATAAGAACATAAGAAAGGAGGAACACTGCAGCAGGCCTGTTGGCCCATACAGGTCCTTCACAATCCGTCCCACTAACAGAATATTTGCTCAACCCAATTTTCAATGCTACCCAAGAAATAAGCTTTGATAATTCTACCCACTCATGCGCTAGTCCCACTCAAATCCAACCCCTCTCACTCATGAATTTATCCAACCTAAATTTGAAACTACCCAAGGTCCTAGCTTCAATAACCCTACTAGGCAGACTGTTCCACTCATCAACTACCCTATTTCCAAACCAATACTTTCCTATATCCTTTCTAAATCTAAACTTATCTAACTTGAATCCATTATTGCGGGTTCTCTCTTGGAGAGATATCCTCAAGACCTTATTTATATCCCCTTTGTTAATACCCATTTTCCAGCATGGATTCACGAGGGGCCGTTCCTGCCTATCTAATTTATTAACCTTCTTCAGTAAAGCTTTTGAGGCTGTTGATCACGATAAAGAATTCGATATTGTATATTTAGACTTTAGTAAGGCTTTTGATAGAGTACCGCACCAGAGACTGTTAAAGAAAGTGGCAGCTCATGGCATTGGGGGAAAAGTGCTGTCATGGATCGAGTCATGGCTCACCAATAGGAAGCAGAGAGTGTGCATAAATGGGGTTAAATCCGAATGGGGACTTGTAACAAGTGGTGTTCCACAGGGATCAGTCTTAGGCCCATTGTTATTTATAATATATATCAATGACCTTGATGAGGGAATTACTAGTGATATGAGCAAATTCGCCGACGACACGAAGATAGGTAGGATAATTGATTCAAACATAGATGTCATAGAACTTCAGGAAGATTTAGACAAACTTAATTCGTGGTCAGAAAAGTGGCAGATGCAGTTCAATGTAGATAAATGCAAGGTTCTGAAGCTCGGGAGTGTCCATAACCCAAGCACTTATAAGTTAAATAACGTAGAACTTAGCCATACAGATTGCGAGAAGGACTTGGGGGTGATGGTAAGCAGCAACCTTAAACCAAGACAGCAATGCCTAAGCGTACGTAATAAGGCAAATAGATTACTGGGATTTATATCAAGAAGTGTTAGCAACAGAAGTCCAGAGGTTATATTACAGCTTTATACATCATTAGTAAGGCCTCACCTAGATTACGCAGCTCAGTTCTGGTCTCCATATTACAGAATGGACATAAATTCGTTAGAAAACATTCAGCGTAGAATGACTAAATTAATACATAGCATTAGAAATCTTCCTTACGAAGAAAGATTGAAGACCCTTAAATTACATTCACTTGTAAGACGTAGAATGAGGGAGACATGATCGAGGTATACAAGTGGAAAATGGGTATTAACAAAGGGGATATAAATAAGGTCTTGAGGGTATCTCTCAAGAGAGAACCCGCAATAATGGATTCAAGTTAGATAAGTTTAGATTTAGAAAGGATATAGGAAAGTATTGGTTTGGAAATAGGGTAGTTGATGAATGGAACAGTCTGCCTAGTAGGGTTATTGAAGCAAGGACCTTGGGTAGTTTTAAATTTAGGTTGGATAAATTCATGAGTGAAAGGGGTTGGATTTGAGTGGGAATTGCACATGAGTAAATAAAATTATCAGCTTATTTTTTGGGTAGCATTGAAAATTAGGTTGAACAAATATTCTGTTGGTGGGATGGAATGTGAAGGACCTGCCTAGAATGGGCCAACAGGCCTGCTGCAGTGTTCCTCCTTTCTTATGTTCTTATGTTCTTATGAATGTAATTTTAGGGTCTTCAATCTTTCTTCGTAAGGAAGATTTCTAATGCTATGTATTAATTTAGTCATTCTACGCTGAATGTTTTCTAACGAATTTATGTCCATTCTGTAATATGGAGACCAGAACTGAGCTGCGTAATCTAGGTGAGGCCTTACTAATGATGTATAAAGCTGTAATATAACCTCTGGACTTCTGTTGTTAACACTTCTTGATATAAATCCCAGTAATCTATTTGCCTTATTACGTACGCTTAGGCATTGCTGTCCAGCATGGATTCACGAGGGGCCGTTCCTGCCTATCTAATTTATTAAGAACATAAGAGAACATAAGAATGGAGGAACACTGCAGAAGGCCTACTGGCCCATACAAGGCAGGTCCTTATCAAAACCACCACTACCTAAGAATTTATTCCCGTACTCACGACACTAATCAAACCCAGCCCCTCCCACTCATATATTTGTCCAATCTCTTTTTAAATCCACCCAAGGTCCCAGCCTCTATCACCCCACTCGGAAGATTGTTCCACGCATCTACAACTCTGTTCGAAAACCAGTACTTGCCTATGTCCTTTCTAAATCTAAATTTATCCAATTTAAATCCGTTATTTCTGGTTCTTACTTGGTTCGATATCCTCAGTATTTTATTAATATCTCCTTTGTTTATACCCATCATCCACTTGTACACCTCGATGATATCTCCCCTCATTCTACGCCTCTCCAGAGAGTGGAGATTCAACGCTCTAAGTCTATCTTCATACGGGAGATTTCTTATACTGTAAATCATTTTAGTCATTCTTCTTTGTATGTTCTCCAATGAATCTATATCCATCCTGTAGTAAGGTGACCAAAACTGAGCTGCATAATCCAAATGAGGTCTCACTAATTTATTAACCTTCTTCAGTAAAGCTTTTGAGGCTGTTGATCACGATAAAGAATTCGATATTGTTTATTTAGACTTTAGTAAGGCTTTTGATAGAGTACCGCACCAGAGACTGTTAAAGAAAGTGGCAGCTCATGGCATTGGGGGAAAAGTGCTGTCATGGATCGAGTCATGGCTCACCAATAGGAAGCAGAGAGTGTGCATAAATGGGGTTAAATCCGAATGGGGACTTGTAACAAGTGGTGTTCCACAGGGATCAGTCTTAGGCCCATTGTTATTTATAATATATATCAATGACCTTGATGAGGGAATTACTAGTGATATGAGCAAATTCGCCGACGACACGAAGATAGGTAGGATAATTGATTCAAACATAGATGACATAGAACTTCAGGAAGATTTAGACAAACTTAATTCGTGGTCAGAAAAGTGGCAGATGCAGTTCAATGTAGATAAATGCAAGGTTCTGAAGCTCGGGAGTGTCCATAACCCAAGCACTTATAAGTTAAATAACGTAGAACTTAGCCATACAGATTGAGAAGGACTTGGGGGTGATGGTAAGCAGCAACCTTAAACCAAGACAGCAATGCCTAAGCGTACGTAATAAGGCAAATAGATTACTGGGATTTATATCAAGAAGTGTTAGCAACAGAAGTCCAGAGGTTATATTACAGCTTTATACATCATTAGTAAGGCCTCACCTAGATTACGCAGCTCAGTTCTGGTCTCCATATTACAGAATGGACATAAATTCGTTAGAAAACATTCAGCGTAGAATGACTAAATTAATACATAGCATTAGAAATCTTCCTTACGTAGAAAGATTGAAGACCCTAAAATTACATTCACTTGTAAGACGTAGAATGAGGGAGACATGATCGAGGTATACAAGTGGAAAATGGGTATTAACAAAGGGGATATAAATAAGGTCTTGAGGATATCTCTCCAAGAGAGAACCCGCAATAATGGATTCAAGTTAGATAAGTTTAGATTTAGAAAGGATATAGGAAAGTATTGGTTTGGAAATAGGGTAGTTGATGAGTGGAACAGTCTGCCTAGTAGGGTTATTGAAGCTAGGACCTTGGGTAGTTTCAAATTTAGGTTGGATAAATTCATGAGTGAGAGGGTTGGATTTGAGTGGGACTCCGCATGAGTGGGTAGAATTGTCAAAGCTTATTTCTTGGGTAGCATTGAAAATTGGGTTGAGCAAATATTCTGTTAGTGGGACGGATTGTGAAGGACCTGCCTAGTATGGGCCAACAGGCCTGCTGCAGTGTTCCTCCTTTCTTATGTTCTTATGTTCTTAAAATAACTTTTGGACTTCTGTTGCTTATACTTCTTGAAATAAATCCTAGTAATCTGTTAGCCTTATTGCGCACACTTAGGCACTGTTGTCTTGGCTTTAGATTCCTGCTTACCATGACTCCCAAGTCTTTTTCACATTCTGTATGATCAAGCTCTACTTCACCTAGTTTATAAATTCGAGGGATATTTTCATTAACCTTCTTCAGTAAAGCTTTTGAGGCTGTTGATCACGATAAAGAATTCGATATTGTTTATTTAGACTTTAGTAAGGCTTTTGATAGAGTACCGCACCAGAGACTGTTAAAGAAAGTGGCAGCTCATGGCATTGGGGGAAAAGTGCTGTCATGGATCGAGTCATGGCTCACCAATAGGAAGCAGAGAGTGTGCATAAATGGGGTTAAATCCGAATACATAAGAACATAAGAACATAAGAAAGGAGGAACACTGCAGCAGGCCTGTTGGCCCATACTAGGCAGGTCCTTCACAATCCGTCCCACTAACAGAATATTTGCTCAACCCAATTTTCAATGCTACCCAAGAAATAAGCTTTGACAATTAAGAACATAAGAACATAAGAAAGGAGGAACACTGCAGCAGGCCTGTTGGCCCATACTAGGCAGGTCCTTCACAATCCGTCCCACTAACAGAATATTTGCTCAACCCAATTTTCAATGCTACCCAAGACTTGTAACAAGTGGTGTTCCACAGGGATCAGTCTTAGGCCCATTGTTATTTATAATATATATCAATGACCTTGATGAGGGAATTACTAGTGATATGAGCAAATTCGCCGACGACACGAAGATAGGTAGGATAATTGATTCAAACATAGATGTCATAGAACTTCAGGAAGATTTAGACAAACTTAATTCGTGGTCAGAAAAGTGGCAGATGTAGTTCAATGTAGATAAATGCAAGGTTCTGAAGCTCGGAAGTGTCCATAACCCAAGCACTTATAAGTTAAATAACGTAGAACTTAGCCATACAGATTGCGAGAAGGACTTGGGGGTGATGGTAAGCAGCAACCTTAAACCAAGACAGCAATGCCTAAGCGTACGTAATAAGGCAAATAGATTACTGGGATTTATATCAAGAAGTGTTAGCAACAGAAGTCCAGAGGTTATATTACAGCTTTATACATCATTAGTAAGGCCTCACCTAGATTACGCAGCTCAGTTCTGGTCTCCATATTACAGAATGGACATAAATTCGTTAGAAAACATTCAGCGTAGAATGACTAAATTAATACATAGCATTAGAAATCTTCCTTACGAAGAAAGATTGAAGACCCTAAAATTACATTCACTTGTAAGACGTAGAATGAGGGAGACATGATCGAGGTATACAAGTGGAAAATGGGTATTAACAAAGGGGATATAAATAAGGTCTTGAGGATATCTCTCCAAGAGAGAACCCGCAATAATGGATTCAAGTTAGATAGTTTAGATTTAGAAGGATATAGAAGTATTGGTTTGGAATGGGTAGTTATGAGTGGAACAGTCTGCTAGTAGGTATGAAGCTAGACCTAGTTTCAAATTGGTTGATAAATCTGAGTGAGAGGGGATTAGGACTGGCATGATGGTAGAATTGTCAAGCTTATTTCTTAGGTAGCATTGAAAATTGGGTTGAGCAAATATTCTGTTAGTGGGACGGATTGTGAAGGACCTGCTAGTATGGGCAAAGGCCTGGCAGTGTTCCTCCTTCTTATGTTCTTATGTTTAAGGTTGCTGCTACCATACCTCAAGTCCTTCTCGACAATCTGTATGGCTAAGTTCTAGTTATTTAACTTATAAGTGCTGTGAGTTATGACACTCCAGCTTCAGAACTTGCTTTATTACATTGAACTGCATCTGCCACTTTTCTGACCACGAATTAAGTTTGTCTAAATCTTCCTGAAGTTCTATGACATCTATGTTAACTTATCTAATTCTTCGTGTCATGGCAAATTGCTTCATATCACTGCATTTCATCAGGTCATTGATATATAGTTCAAATTTGGTTGATAAATTCATGAGTGAGGGTGTTGAGACTCGATGAGTGGGTGAAGTTCAAGCTTATTTCTGTAGTTTGAAAATTGCTGAGCATAATATTCTGTTAGTGGATGGATTTAAGCCTGCTATATGGGCAACAGGCCTGCTGCAGTGTCTTTCTTATGTGTTTTTATATTATAAATAACAATGGGCCTAAGACTGATCCCTGTGGAACACCACTTGTTACAAGTCCCCATTCGGATTTAACCCCATTTATGCACACTCTCTGCTTCCTATTGGTGAGCCATGACTCGATCCATGACAGCACTTTTCCCCCAATGCCATGAGCTGCCACTTTCTTTAACAGTCTCTGGTGCGGTACTCTATCAAAAGCCTTACTAAAGTCTAAATAAACAATATCGAATTCTTTATCGTGATCAACAGCCTCAAAAGCTTTACTGAAGAAGGTTAATAAATTAGATAGGCAGGAACGGCCCCTCGTGAATACCATGTTGATTGGTAGGTTTTCGATAGACTTTAAAACGAAGTTCATGGTCAGCTTTGCAGAGAAGAACATCAAGGAAAGGAAGAGTGTTGTCGACTTCTTCTTCTAGTGTAAACTGGATTGATGGCTCAACCTGGTTGAGTTCGTGTTGGAGAGCTTGAACGTTGAAGCGTCTGGGAGTTATGATGAGAATGTCGTCAACATAACGAGGCGAGGTGTCAGAATGGGCGCCTGTGACGAGCGGGGTTCCACAGGGTTGCTGTTTCTGGTATTTGTGAAGGACATGATGGAAGGAATAGACTCCGAAGTCTCCCTGTTTGCAGATGATGTGAAGTTGATGAGAAGAATCCAATCTGATGAGGACCAGGCAGAACTACAAGGGATCTGGACAGGCTGCAAGCCTGGTCCAGCAAATGGCTTCTGGAGTTCAACCCCACCAAGTGCAAAGTCATGAAGGTTGGGGAAGGGCAAAGAAGACCACAGACAGAGTACAGTCTATGGGGCCACTAGCACGTTGAGGGACAACACAATAAGTGTCAGGGGCCCAAGATTGTTTAACTGCCTCCCAGCATACATCAGGGGATTACCAACAAACCCCTGGCTGTCTTCAAGCAGGCACTGGACAGGCACCTAAAGTCGGTACCTCTCCAGCCAGGCTGTGGTTCGTACGTTGGACTGCGTGCGGCCAGCAGTAACAGCCTGGTTGATCAGGCTCTGGTCCAACATGAGGCCTGGTCACAGACCGGGCCGCAGGGGCGTTGACCCCTGGAATTCTCTCCAGGTAAACTCCAGGTAATTAGTAAAATAGGTACCTGGTGTGGGTCGCATCCTGGGACAAAAACTGACCTAATTTGCCCGAAATGCTCAGCATAACGATTTAAGGGCTCTGGTGGTCTGGTGGCTAAAGCTCTCGCTTCACACAGCGAGGGCCTGCGTTCGATTCCCAGCCAGGGCAGAAACATTGGGCGTGTTTCTTTACATCTGTTGTCTATGTTCACCCATCAGTAAAATGGGTACCTGGGTGTTAGTCGACTGGTGTGAGTCGCATCCTGGGACACTGACCTAATCTGCCCGAAATGCTCAGCATAACAAGGGGCTTTCTGTATAGTAGTATGTCACTGATGTCAGCTAGGACTGTATACCATGTACATGTATGTACTTGTAGTAAATAAAGATATTATTATTATTATTATTAACAAGGGGCTTTCTATATAGTAGGGTTATTGAAGCTAGGACCTTGGGTAGTTTCAAATTTAGGTTGGATAAATTCATGAGTGAGAGGGGTTGGATTTGAGTGGGACTCGCGCATGAGTGGGTAGAATTGTCAAAGCTTATTTCTTGGGTAGCTTTGAAAATTGGGTTGAGCAAATATTCTGTTAGTGGGATGGATTGTGAAGGACCTGCCTAGTATGGGCCAACAGGCCTGCTGCAGTGTTCCTCCTTTCTTATGTTCTTATGTATGTCATTGATGTCAGCTAGGACTGTATACCTTGTACATGTACTTGTAGAAATAAAGATATTATTATTATTATTATTATTATTATTATTATTATTATTATTATTATTATTATTATTATTATTATTATTATTATTATTATTATTATTATAGTGAGCCTAGGATTAATGTGGGTTAGGCCATGGTGAGCAGGGGTGGTTTGGCGGCCATGGTGGCCAGTAGAGGACCAGGGGTGGGGTGTTGAGGGCAGGAGCGGATATTGGGGGCCATATAAAACAATACCATGACTCAATAGGAGAGAAAAGCTTATAACGACGTTTCGGTTCGATTTGGACTGTTTACATAGTTGACTTTTTTGGGTTATCCTAGAGCCTAGGTAATCTACACATGTGATGCTATGTATGATCTATGTAACTATTTATGTATACCTGTAACTGGATAAAAACTTATTTATTTGTGTGTAGGGGGCTATAGAAGACGGGGAGTAGAAGGAAATAATGGGCACCTGCTGGCCGGGGGACCAATTTGGGCAGGAGAGGGAGGTAGGCCCTTGTCGGCAGGAGCTGGCAGAGGATGCCATTATGGGCTGAGTCGGGCTGGGGAGCCTTAGTGGGCTGTGGTGGGAGGGAGGCCATGGTGGGCAGGGGCGGACCCGGGGGCCATGGTGGGCAGCATCGGGCCGGGGGGGATGGTGGGCATGAGCAGCTATAGTGGACAGGGGAATCTATGGTGGACAGGGGGCAGCTATGGTGGACAGGGGCAGCTATGGTGGACAGGGGGCAGCTATAGTGGACAGGGGCAGCTATGGTGGACAGGGGGCAGCTATGGTGGACAGGGGCAGCTATGGTGGACAGGGGGCAGCTATGGTGGACAGGGGCAGCTATGGTGGACATGTATGATAATTTTATATAACTGTTTATGTATACCTATACTTGAATAAACTCTGGCTCTCAGGAGTCAATGTTCTTCAGTTCTGGTCACTCTCAAGGTGTTGTCATCCCAGCCACAGCCAACTTAAGCTTTTTATTATCTAGGTTAATTCAGATAGAAACAAAAATATTATATTATAACGTATTATGATGTATTATTGCACACTTCTTTTTCTTGACTATTATATTTACATCAGTTTAGGAAGGAAATACATGGGTAGTGTAGTGATGAGTGGCAACTCTACACGACATGTTTATCCCTGCCATGGCGGGTCTCACTCAGAGGCGAGATCATATTTCATCCTTCCCAAGGGACCTTCCTTCACGCTGGTTGACGGGCTCTTGATCCAAGGAGCTGGACTTGTCCTAATTGCCTTAAATAATCTCCCAAGCTTTGTACTCTCCTATTTCCGGGTGCAGGGGTCGAGTTTCCGCTGTATAACACGAAGCTCATTACCGATATTACAGAAATAAAACCGCTGTATAACCCCTGTGGTTTAGCGCTTCTATTTGATTATAATAATAATAACAGAAATAAAACGTATACTAGAATCTTTTATTCTTCAAAGATGCAGTTAAAAGAATACACTATTTTATCTCAGCCTCGGGACCCATTAAAGGGCGCTTGATACAAAGAAGTGAACCTGTCCTTCCCTTCCTTGGATCAAACCTGATTGCTTCCCGTTCTCTAGGTTCTATGATCTTTACAGTTGAAGTTTCATATACGTATTAGGTTATTAATTTTCGTTTCTCATCAATATTTCAGAGTTGTAAAACAGGGCTAGCCCCTTTTAATTAATAAAATATATCCAGCCAACTCTGTCTTGAAATGTTGTGAATATGGACTTTCATAGTTATGAATAATTTAATATTGCTGCCAAATAAGTCTACGAAATATTTTATATTTGTGTAAATAAATGTTCTGGAAAACTCGGGCGTGCAGATACCAAGTACTGCCAGGGGACACCTCAATTATGATGTTCCCGCCCTTATTAACCACATAACAAAGTCTTGTACTTCTTCATTATTTGAAGTGTGGTACAGCACGTACAATGAGGTGGTGAAAACACTGGTGTATACACTGGGTGTAGTGGTATAGAGGTTAAATGTTGTTAGGTGGGTGTATTTGGCATGTGGTGGTGAGGTTGGTCCAGGACGTGTACGACAGCAGCAGCAGCAGCAGCAGGGGTGGCAGGAGGTGCTGCAGTATCCTCCAACTTACCAGTACTTCACTCACCACCATCACTTGAGGTGCTGCCGTGACCCCCCTGTTACCTCTCTCCATCAAGTTGCTGCTGCTGCTTCATAATAACTCACCCTCGACTATCACGTAAGGTACGGCTGCTGCCCCTCACCACGTGAAGTGCTGCTCCTCCTCCTGTAAAGTGTTCACTATCATCACACTTTACTGCAGCTGCTGCTGGAGACGCAAGTCATGGCCGAGGTACAGGTAAATTCAGCTGTCACACCATATACCTTCACAAACGCGTTATTAAAACTTTTAGGTATTACTTACCGACAACTAATAGTTTGAACTTATTATTTTGTGTGGGAAAAAAAACACTTGTGTACAGTTCATGGCATTTATTAAAGTATTTCTTCACGAGTGGCTTTATCAGCCCTAATGTTATTACATTTTACAACAATTATAACGTATCAAGGAATAAGTAATTTCTGTTTCTGCAAATTGTTATTTTTGGGAGATGGGGGGGGGGGGGTTATATTATGGTGTGGCAGAGGCTCTAGCTCCTGGCTCATTCCAAATAAAGACGAATAAACGCTTCCAGGATAACTTACCGTAACCTAACATAACTAAACGCAACGTAATGTAACCTTTACGAAACCTAAAAACCTTAACGCAACCTAACGTCACGTGGCGTAACCTTAACTGAACGTAACGTTAATTTAACGTAACCAATGTAACTTTAATTAAACGTAACCTAATGTAACGTTAACTAAACGTAACAGCGCGACTTTAAACGTAACCTAACGTAACTAAACGTTCTCTAACATAACCTAACCAAACGTAACTTAACCTTAACTATACGTAACTTAACCTTAACTATACGTAACTTAACCTTAACTATACGTAACTTAACCTTAACTATACGTAACTTAACCTTAACTATACGTAACTTAACCTTAACTATACGTAACTTAACCTTAACTATACGTAACCTAACCAAACGTAACTTAACCTTAACTATACGTAACCTAACCAAACGTAACTTAACCTTAACTATACGTAACCTAACCAGACGTAACCTTAACTAAACATAACCTTAACTAAGCGTAACCTAACGTAGGCAAACAATATAACCCACCTTAACGTATTTTTATTAATATCTCTCCAAATAACAATTTCCCAATGAATGCTTATTCCAAGTTGTTTGTACTTGCTGGAAAAATGTAAACTAATGGCACAGGCATAAATATAGACCATCTCTCTGAACAACATAAAAGCTGTAGGTCTACTGGGTCTTCCTACAGAGGTCCTTCCTATGAGGGGCTCTTGATCCAAGGAACTAAACCTATCCTCTTTCCTTCGATAGGGGAATTTTATTACCTCCCATTACCCCAGGTGCAGTATGACCCCCATGAGTTTAACACCCCCCCTCCCAACCCCCATGAAGAATACTAATAGGCAGATCCTTCTCAACCCAGCCCATGTAGCTCCTCTCTTGAATCATGCTTCACTACACCGGTATTTATTACATGATACAGCATTTATTGCATATGATACAGAAGTCTTCTATAATGCTAGAGGAAGTATAATTTCCACCTTTACTCTATAACTTTTTTGCTGCTTTCTCAAAAAATTGCTGAAATCATTAGTGCCATTTTTAACTGCATAAATGTGTGCATAAATTTCACACATTACAAGACAACAATGTAAATAAGAGTGTTTGAGTGTTAAGTTATCCTAGGTTAAATCTACATAATTATACATTTGAAGTCACTTATTGTCTTCACCTTTTTCAAGGTAGGTAAAAGTGAAGAACTGAAAAATGTACAGAGAAATATGCATTATAATCTTATGAAATATAATGTTTACAGCATTAGGATATTTTATTGAGGGAATGTTTTGCTGCTTCAGTCTTACAGGGAACTACTTGGAAGCCCTTTTGTGAGAAAACAGTTCTTCAATAAAATAGTATTCTAAACACTGCATGTCTTATTTCACATTTGTTGGCATTTCATGCCATCTCTCTTATCCTACATTATAATTACACCTGGAAAATTCTGAAAGGAATAATACCAAAACTGAACAGAATTATTCCACACAAAAGCAAGAAGCTTGGCAGTTTAAAGTACAATATGTACCTCCAATATTTATTGATTTTAACTCTTGATATACTTTTATTTTCATTTTTTATAAATGCTTATTTGTATCAGCCAAAAGTTCATCAGCATATACAATTACGTACATTTACTCTTCAGTGCAACCCACATCCTACTTCCATGGTGTAAGTTAATTTAGGTACAGGTACACACAAGTACAATTATCATATGTAGTGGATATTTCAAATTGTATTGAAATAGTTTAATTTTTTTATTATAAACTTCTATTTTTCATTCTACAATTATTACCTCCACCACTTTCTTGTGCCCTCCCCTGTCTGCTGGCCTTAAATACCCCTTCTTCTTGTTCTTTGTGTTAGTGTGACTTTGTAAATGGTCCAAGTCGTACCGAAACGTCGTCGTAAGCTCCTCTGTTCTATGTGCGGGTTGTGTGTGTATTACCTCCAGGTGCCTGAAAAAAAAAAAACGAAAAAATTGCAGATAATGAATCAGTTAAAACCAGTGGCCATAATACCTCACTTCACTTATTTGAAAGGGTTAGGAATCAAAAAGTTGTATCAGGGAAAGTTAACATAATTTTTAGTTCCCATTTTTAGCAGTGCATCATGAAATACATTTTGCAGTTATAAAACACTGAAATGTGTAACTTAATCTTGGCAAGACCTGTAATAGTATAAATCATTATGAAATGAAGGAGCACTGTTCTTAATTAATGAAGCTTCAGAATAGGGGAGAGGTTTTATATTTTTACTGTAATGCTGTAGCAAGAAGCTATCTTAGATTTGATTGGATTACCTGAAGATTTGCTCTTTCCCCACCTACATCCCTTTAGTTATTTAAAATTACAAAAAAATAATGATTTGCCTTAAGAATACAACCTAATTATTATATAATTTACTCTTCAAAAATTTAACTTTGTTAAATTGATTTTTTTTTTGTCAACAGAGTGTGTGCACCACCCAGATCACATATTCTGTGACAAGCACAGTTCACCAAGCTATAGAGGATAATGTAATGATTAAAACCTATATTGGACATCAGGTTAGTACATTTATCTTATTTACCCCTTTTAGATTTAAATTGAAAAAGGTTTCTGGTAGGTTATGATGTCGTGGGTGATCTTTTGTAGATTGGGTATAATAATACAGACGAGTTTGGGTGGTAACTTGATGTATTGGAGAAAGATGTATGGGAATTCCGGAGAGCCTAAGCCTGACGCCTGATCTACACTGTGACGCGATGGTAACTGACGCTGCCCCGAGCAGGGCTCACGGCATTCAAAAGGTGACCTTTGACATGGGCTAATGGTTGATCACATGAACAGTGTATGACACAGGCATGATCACTGAAGGCTTATGATGCAGTAACGGTTATAAGCTACTATGTACTATCACTGAACTACTAATGACAACTGCAGTGACAATGATGACTGGTCTTGTTGGCCACATGCATCAATAGTCAGGCAGATCAAGGGTTTTTAGGGCAGTCTGACACATTAATGGGCTGTTGGTAAAGACAAACTCGTTGAACAAGTCAGAGGTCACATTTAATTTTGTAAATCTTGGTTTTAGTCATAATCAGTCCTTCAGATTTGAAGTAGTGTAGTCATAGCTTACTGATTTAGATTATTAACATTTTTACCGGTGGATTACCCTTTAAGGGAGAGAGGGATGATGCCTTGATGCCAGGTAAGGATCCCTTGATCCAAGTACGTAACTTGATTATTGTCTCTTTGGATCAAACCTGAATGCCTCATATTTCCTAGGTGTTACATGACCCCTAGAGGTCATATAGCACCAATGATTAAAATATAAAATACTGAATTGCTAATTTTTTTTAAGCTTCACACACGGAAGGCCCGGGTTCGATTCCCGGCGGGGTGGAAACATTTCGACGTGTTTCCTTACACCTGTTGTCATGTTCACCTAGCAGCAAATAGGTACCTGGGTGTTAGTTGACTGGTGTGGGTCGCATCCTGGGAGACAAGATTGAGGACCCCAATGGAAATCAGACAGACAGTCCTCAATGACGCACTGACTTTCTTGGGTTATCCTGGGTGGCTAACCCTCCGGGGTTAAAAATCCGAAGAAATCTTCTCTTTTTAACTGGCAGCCTTACCACACTGTATGCCACTACGCCTTTTAAATCTTTCAAACCAGCCTTTGCTGGCCTTAATTAAATTCACTAACATCAGCACTCTTTGCAGGCATTTTCTTCACGAGATCGTCATGCAACTGACTTGCCTTTTCACAAATTATCGACTGCATAACACTCTCCCGCTAATTGTTTCTCGTTGATCCACACTAACAACAACCTCTCCACATCTTTAAGTATTTGCGATGTCATTTTTGTGAGCATATTTACCCCTTTTGCAACAACAGCTTCCTTGATTTCCTTTTTCTTGGCCATGATGGAAGCGATGATTGTATGGGGTTTCCCATACATCCTGGCAAGCTCTGCCACACGCACTCCACTTTCATATTTTGCAATGATGTCTTCCTTGAATTCTATTGTGTTTCTCACCTTCTTTACCAAAGGGCTGGCACTAGGAGCTTTGTTTGGGCCCATGGTGGCTTATTTAGCAGTTGCAAGCACTAAAACGAATGGAATATTATGAAATGTATCGTATAAATGCGTGGGATCGTGCTCACTCATTGATAAACAATAGCACACTGACTGTGAATGGTGTGGGGGGGCTGCTCGTACGCGTTCGGGACGAACGACTATTTGCGAGACTTTTTTTTTTTTTTTATTAACACATCGGCCGATTCCCACCAAGGCAGGGTGGCCCGAAAAAGAAAAACTTTCATCATCATTCACTCCATCACTGTCTTGCCAGAAGGGTGCTTTACACTACAGTTATAAAACTGCAACATTAACACCCCTCCTTCAGAGTGCCGGCACTGTACTTCCCATCTCCAGAACTCAAGTCCGGCCTGCCGGTTTCCCTGAATCCCTTCATAAATGTTACTTTGCTCACACTCCAACAGCACGTCAAGTATTAAAACCATATGCCTCCATTCACTCCTATCAAATACGCTCACACATGCTTGCTGGAAGTCCAAGCCCTCGCACACAAAACTTCCTTTACCCCTCCCTCCAACCTTTCCTAGGCCGACCCCTACCCCGCCTTCCCTCCACTGCAGATTTATACACTCGAAGTCACTTTGTCTCGTTCCATTCTCTCTACATGTCCAAACCACCTCAACAACCCCTCCTCAGCTCTCTGGACAATCGTTTTGGTAATCCCGCACCTCCTCCTAATTTCCAAACTCCGAATTCTCTGCATTATATTCACACCACACATTGACCTCAGACATGACATCTCCACTGCCTCCAGCCTTCTCCTCGTTGCAACATTCATCACCCATGCTTCACACCCATATAAGAGCGTTGGTATAACTATACTCTCATACATTCCCCTTTACTTCCATGGACAAGGTTCTTTGTCTCCACAGACTCCGAAGTGCTCCACTCACCCTTTTCCCCTCATCAATTCTATGATTCACCTCATCCTTCATAGACCCATCTGCCGACATGTCCACTCCCAAATATCTGAATACATTCACCTCCTCCATACTCTCTCCCTCCAATCTGATATCCAATCTTTCGTCACCTATTCTTTTTGTTATCCTCATCACCTTACTCTTTCCTATATTCACTTTCAATTTTCTTCTTTTACACACCCTACCAAATTCATCCACCAACCTCTGCAGCTTCTCTTCAGAATCTCCCAAAAGCACAGTGTCATCAGCAAAAAGCAACTCCCACTTTGTATTTGCTTCTTTATCTATTAGCCCAACACCTTTTGCCAAGACCCTCGCATTCACTTCTCTTACAACCCCATCTATAAATATATTGAACAACCACGGTGACATCACACATCCTTGTCTAAGGCCCACTTTTACTGGGAAATAGTCCCCTTCCCTCCTACACACTCTAACCTGAGCCTCACTATCCTCATAAAAACTCTTCACTGCTTTCAGTAACCTTCCTCCTATTCCATACACCTGCAACATCTGCCACATTGCCCCCCTATCTACCCTATCATACGCCTTTTCCAAATCCATAAATGCCACAAAAACATCTTTACCCTTATCCAAATACTGTTCACCTATATGTTTCACTGTAAACACTTGGTCTACACACCCCTACCTTTCCTAAAGCCCCTTGTTCATCTGCTATCCTGCTTTCTGTTTTACTCTTAATTCTTTCAATAATAACTCTACCATACACTTTACCAGGTACACTCAACAGATTTATTCCCTATAATTTTTGCACTCTCTTTGTCCCCTTTGCCTTTATACAAAGGAACAATACACGCTCTCTGCCAATCCCTAGGTACCTTACCCTCTTCCATACATTTATTAAATAATAGCACCAACCACTCCAAAATTATATCCCCACCTGCTTTTAACATTTCTATCTTTATCCCATCAATCCCAGCTGCCTTACCCCCTTTCATTCTACCCACTGCCTCACGAACTTCCCCTACACCCACAACTGGCTCTTCCACACTCCTACAAGATGTTATTCCTCCTTGCCCTACACACGAAATCACAGCTTCCCTGTCTTCATCAACATTTAACAAATCCTCAAAATATTCTCTCCATCTTCCCGATACCTCTAACTCTCCATTTAATAACTCTCCTCTCCTATTTTTAACTGTCAAATCCATTTGTTCTCTAGGCTTCCTCAACTTATTAATCTCATTCCAAAACTTTTTCTTATTTTCAACAAAATTTGCTGATAACATCTCACCCACTCTCTCATCTGCTCTCTTTTTACATTGCTTCACCACTCTTTTAACCTCTCTTTTTGCGAGACTATTTTGACAAAAAAAGTTACGATTAGCGAAAATTATGAATTCCGACGCTTACGAAAAACAAGGGTCCACTGTACATGTACTTGAGGTAAATAAAGATATTATTATAACATTATTATACATACCTATGAAAATGAAAATCAGTAATGGTGCTATGACTCTTAGGGGATTGTACTGAACTTTTTGCTTTGCTTTTTGCTTTGAGTCTTATTATAAGCTAATACGTAATAAGACTCAAAGCTGGCAAAATTGTCTAATGTATAAATTGCACCCAGACCATTAAATTTGAATACTTTGGTGCCATTACCTTCAGAAAAAGATTCTCTACCATTTCAGAAGAATGATTTTTTTTTTCTTGGAAAAAGTGGACACAGCCGTATTAATTTTGAACCCCAACTTGGCTATTTTAATTTTGGGGATCCCGATGGTGAAGGGGTTAAGGGATACTGGCTCTGGCATTATTTTTATTATAAAATATTGTAAACTTTATTATAATAATAATAATATGATTGAACCATAATTAGTTACTGTATTGTTTTAATTTGCAGGATTACTACAAGTGCGTGTTGTGCAATCGATCTATGTCTGGTATTGTTCCTGCACAGAGCCACCTTGAAGGATCTCAACACAGAAAAACTATACGAAACTATATGTACAGCTCTGTTCTCAGTGCCTCCACAGGATCAAATTTGGTTTCTGATAGTGTAGGGAACCTCGATGATTCACTTCCATCTGGTTACCAGTCACCAGCACCAGTGCAGTCATTGACAGCTTTACCACAGTTTGAAACTGGTAAGTTTAAATATGCTTGGCTATAATTTTTTTAATTACAGGTATTTCAGTTATGCTCTTAATTTGTACATAATCCTAGTGCCTCTGTATACTTGTTTTTTTGGTAACTTATTCATTGCTCATTGGCAGAATTGATAATGTCATTGTTTGTTGTCTTGCATTTGGAGGGTTTCAAATAGGAAATTTATTTCAGAAACTGCAAATATTTTGCAACTCCAAATACCTTAGCAAAGATATTTACCTATGTTATGTATTATACAAAGTACCATATCATTGGGATAGAATGGTACTGTAGACTCTTACAATGCAGTATATACAGTAGGGTACCGCCTTATGTCGTTCCGTTCCTCACTTTCTAATACGGTCACTGCGGGCCATCTGGTTTATTTAAATTCTCCATGAGCACGCCTCTCCATTATGCCTGGAAACTTTCCAAAATTTCAAGTGTTTTAAAGTTATTTCATATTTTATATATACAGTGGACCCCCGAAAATCGACCGTAATCCGTTCCAGGAGCTAGGCCTAAAATCGAACTGGCCGATTTCTGAACCATTATTTCCCTTAAGAAATAATGTAAATACAATTAATCCGTTCCAGACACCCAAAAATATTCACAAAAAATACATTTTTTAAAGATTAATTATAGTTTTACATACACAAAACACACAATAACAACATACGTATAATAAATAAATATTTAAAATAAACATTTACTTACCTTTATTGAAGAGACTTGCTGGCATCTGGAAGATAGGGAGGAGGAGACAGGGAGGGAGCACTCATTGTTTGGAACGGGAATCCCCCTCCAAAAGGACTTCAGGTAACAAGTCCTTCTCTGGGGTTACTTCCCTTCTTTGTCTTTTAATGCCACTAGGACCAGCTTGACAGTCACTAGACCCCTGTCATACAAAATAACTGTTTAGAGTGCTCTGTTTCTGGCGCCTCTTTAACATGTTCCTGAAGTGCAATATGACTGTCACTGAACTTGTTGCAGAGATGGCTTATTTCAGCTTGCTCAGGGTGAAATTGTTCAATGAAACTTTGCACCTCATTCCACATTGAACAAATTTCCTTAATCCGTGAATAAGGCACCTCCAGTCTATCTTCCTCCTCCTGTGAATTAATTTCTTCTACTGTGGTCTGATGCTGTTCCAGATGAAGCTCTTGCAGCTCTTCAGTGGTTAGCTCTTCCCTGTGGTCCTCCAACTCTTCCACATCCTCACCACTCACCTCCAACCCCAGGGACTTGCCCAATGCCACAATACCTTCCATAACAGGCACAGGGTCAGGGTCAGTCTCAAACCCTTCAAAATCCCTCTGTTCGACACAACCTGGCCACAATTGTCTCCAAGCATAAGCCTTACCTATAAGTCATAAGCCTTACCTATAAGGCTTATGCAATGGAGGATACTGAAGTGATCTTTCCAGAACTCTCTTAGGGTCAGCTCAGTGTCCGAGGTCACTTCAAAGCACTTTTGAAACACTGTTTTTGTGTAGAGTTTTTTGAAGTTAGAAATGACCCGCTGGTCCATGGGCTGGATGAGAGGAGTGGTGTTATAAGGCAAGAACTTCACTGTGATGAAACTGAACTCATCAGACAAAAGTCTGCCAAGTTGTGAGGATGAGCAGGAGCATTGTCCAGTACCAGAAGGCACTTGAGTCCCAATTTCTTTTCCTGTAGATATTTTTTCACACTGGGGTCCAAACACTTCAGTGTTAGCCTTCCAAAACACAATTTACTCTTGTTGACATTGTGTCTCTTGAACACTGGGATTTTCAGTGATACACCAGTAAAGGCTTCACTTTAAAATCCCCACTAACATTACTACACAACATGAGAGTTAGCCTGTCTTTCATAGGCTTGTGTCCTGGCAGTGCTTTTTTCCTCCTGAGTAATGTAGGTCCTCTTTGGCATTTTCTTCCAAAAGAGGCCTGTTTCATCACAATTAAACACTTGTTCATGTTTGAATTTTTCAGTGTCTACAAACCCCTTAAATTCACTCACAAAATTTTCAGCAGCACGTTTGTCTGAACTGGCTGCCTCACCATGCCTTACAACACTGTGTATGCCACTACATTTCCTAAATTTGTTAAACCAGCCTTTGCTGGCTTTAAAATCACTCACATCAGCACTGGTTCTAGGCATTTTCTTGACAAGATCTGCATGCAACTGCCTTGCCTTTTCACAAATTATCGCCATGGAAACACTATTACCCGCTATCTGTTTTTCATTGATCCACACTGCCAACAACTTCTCAACCTCATCCACTGTTTTTTATCTATTTTTGGTAAACATGTTAACACCTTTTGCAACATCAGCTTCCTTTATTTCTTTTCTCTTTGCCAGGATAGAGGTGATAGTAGATTTGTTTTTGCCGTACATCCTGGCAAGCTCCCCCACACGTACGCCACTCGTATTTTTCAACTATCTCCTTCAGTTCGATGGTGTTTCTCACTTTCTTTACCACAGGGGTACCACTAGGAAGCTTCTTTGGAACCATGGTGACTTATTTCACAGTGACAATCAATAAACAATAAATTATTGTGAAATGTTTGAATGAGCGCGCTGGGTATTGTTCACTCAAAGGTAAACAACGCTAGACTGGCTCACGACGCCTGCACGGCGAGGCGCACAAGCGCGGGGCAGGCGGACAGGTCTGGTACGCGGGCCAATAATCGGGGAAAAATTGGGCCGAAAAAAGTGATCGAAAATCGAGCCGGCCAATTTGGGGGGTCCACTGTACAGTGGAACCCCAAGTTTCGTCCGCCCTGAGTATCAGACGCTTTGAGTTTAGAACCGTTTTTTCGGCTAAATGTTGTCCCGAGTTTCGCACTGTGCCCCATGTTTCGCCTGCATGCCTCTCCGTGCAGACATCGTGAGTCAGTCTGGCTTTGTTTCTTTGAGTCATAATTCTCAGCTCCTATCACTAAATTACATTACCTTCCCCCTCCCTCAATAACCCCTCCTTAATGCTTTAACCTTTAACTGTCACAGTGTTGATCTCTGCTGGTGCTCCGAATGTTTTGAGAAAATAAAAGAAAAAGAAGAGGGTAATTTTCTGTGTAATAAAACCAAAAAAAAAAAAATAGGGTCAGTACTTGTCAAGATACAAGGTGGCAAAGTTGCCACTGGATGCTCACATGACTGCAACATGGAGTCCTGCCACTTGCAGAAATGTTGCTGATATACCTTTCTTTTTTTAATTTACATAATTTTTATGTTCTGAGAAGTACAATTTATAGTAGGGATGTATCGGATGTGAAAAATTTAGATATCCGGTATGAGAATGTGTATACGGATGTCTTACTTACTCATTTTACTGATGAGGATGCGAATGTAAGAAATTGTGCGGATGTTCCGGGGATTTCGGATGCGGATGTAAGAAATTGTGCGGATGTTCCGCGGATGTTGATGCGGATGTATATGCGGATATCTGTTTGCTGTGAAATGCGGATGCGGATACGGATGTAAGAAATTGTGCGGATGTTCCGGGGATTTCGGATGCGGATGTAAGAAATTGTGCGGATGTTCTGCGGATGTTGATGCGGATGTATATGCGGATATCTGTTTGCTGTGAAATGCGGATACGGATGTAAGAAATTGTGCGGATGTTCCGCAGATGCGGATGCGAATATCCGATACATCACTAATTTATAGTACTTATTGTAATTTATAGCAAATCTTTGTTCTGACACAAATATTAGATATGAATATAGTAATCGAGCAGTGTCAAATACACTGACAGGTGAACATGTCCACCTGCCTCAATCACATACTATTGTCTAAAAATATACAAATTATTCATAGGTCCTTGAAGCATGTTGTCAGTGTGTCAGTGCACTCTCAGTGTGCACTGCACAATCAGAGTGGGGTTATGTCAGTTGTTTTTAGGGGCTGTTGGATGACCAGTGTCCAGGCTGCCCCTTTCTAGAATACTTAGGGCACGTGGAAGGGGCTTCTTGCAATTCTTGATGTATACGGAGTTTTACAAGTCAGGGCCTTGGGCAGTGCATGGACATGTCATTTATTGCATAAAGTCTTGTGATGTTAGGATAATATCAGAAATTTTTTAATTAACCATATTTTGAGTCATAAAAAATTCGTGTTTTATTTTTTTATCTCCTTTATGATCCCTTAAGCTTAAGTTCAATATTTGCTATTTCTCTGACCAGTGCCTCCTTTCATATTTCAGATATACTGGCCCTTTTCAGGAGCTTTGTGAGTTTTTGCCTTCGTCTGAATAGTGAGCGTCTCTTTCTAGTTTACATCTCTTCTTTTTTCTTAAAGGAATGTTCCTTGAGCATACCTCAAGTGCCACAATTAATTCTTTCTAGGCAAAGGTTGGGATCCGTGTTGTTTAAGACATCTTTCCAGCTTGTTTCATTTAGGACATGATTGGTTTGATCCCACTGTATGTTTTTGTTATTGAAGTTGAATTTGGTGAAGGCACCTTCATAACTGATCTGCTTATGCTGGTCAAGACTCCTGTGGATACATGTCTGTACTTCTATTATGTTATGATCTGAGTGAATTGTCTTTGATACTATTATATTTTGTATCAGATCATTATTAGTGAAGATGAGGTAAAGTGTATTTTCCAGTCTTGTTTGCTCTGCTATTTGCTGGCTTAAGGTGAATTTGTTGCAGAGATTTAATAGCTCATGTGTATGTGTGAATTTTTATCTGAGATGCCTCCTGGGGTTATGTCTGCTAAAACATTTGCTACATTCCTCCATTTTAGATGTTTTTAAGTTGAAATCACCCATCTACAAGATATTTGATGCAGGAGTTGGGAGATTTTCCAGACAGTGGTCAATTTTCAAAAACTGTTCCTGGAATTCTTGGAAAGTTGCATCAGGAGGCTTGTATACAGCCACAATGACAAGGTTTTGGATTTCGATCTTTACTGCCAAAACTTCAATTACATCATTTAACCCTTTCACTGTCAGTCCTGTAATATTACGGCTTGCAAGCCAGTGTCGGTCCCATTATAGTACGCCAAAATTCTAGCGGCTTCCAATCTTGCGGGAGATAGCTGGTAGGTCTACATATGAGATAATTGGTCTGAGTGGTCAGTGTGTGCAATATAAAAATCCTGCAGCACACAGTGCATAATGAGAAAAAATGAGACCGTGTTTTTGGTTTAAAATGGCAACTTTGCAGTGTATTTTCATATGGTATTTATGGTTGTATTCTCGTTTTCTTGGTCTCATTTGATAGAATAGAAGATATATTACAGAAATAGAGATGATTTTGAATGGTTTACAGACTAAAAGTACCTTGAAATTGAGCTCAAAGTAGCTGATATGTTCGATTTTTGCCGGTGTTCAAGAGTAGACAAATTATGTCATGTGCCCAATACATATCAACTAGTGGGTCTAATATGCTTTCACAAATGTACTGATATTATTTATACCATTTTTACAATAATGCAGTATGCATAACAGTAAATCTATTTTTTGTGTGAATAAAAAAATCAAAATGGAAAGCAAGTGTAATATAAAAGGGACCTGGAGTTGTGATTAATGAACAAATAAAATTTTATTTCAGTACAAGGAATGTTTGCATTGTTAATTCTGGACCCTATTTTGAAATTGACCTTTCTTGAATTTTATATGAAATTGGCCAAATTACCAATTTTTGTTAACTTTATTGGGTAGTTGAAATAGGTAAACGGGCAGTTTCTTGTACTCAGTCGATAGAACTAAAGGAGTTCTAGCGAAATAGCTGTTAATTTGGTCGACTGGAAAATGGAATTGACCGAAAATAGGGCTGAAAGTGGGCGATATCGCCAATGAGTAAATATCGCTGAGAGCATAATTCCGCAAGTTTTCCATCAAATTTTGTACTTTTGGTTTCATTACCATCAGGAAAAGATTCTATTATCAATTCCTAAGAATTTTTTTTTTTTTTTAATTTTGCGACACAAGAGACACTAGGATTGGGGGTCGCGACAGTAAAAGGGTTAAATCAAGTGTTGCATCTTGACATTTATTACTAGGGTGTTTTACAAAAATAAGGAAAATGGAATGTTCATGGAGTTTTTGATGATATTCTAGAAGAAACTATGGAAGAACTTATTTCTGTTTGGGTTTTGCACACATTTCACTTAGGCATGTCCCAAAAATTGTAAATATATTCATTTTTCTCATATATGTTCTTTTCCCTTGTAGATCTTTTAGAACAAGCCATGAAACGTGGTATAGTTACTATAGAGATGACAGATGGACAGTCTGCATTGTTTTGCAACTTGTGCAACATTAGTTGCACTGGTGAGACTTCAATGAATCAACATCTTGAAGGAGAACCTCACTGTAAGAAACAGAGGTGAGTATGGTTAATAATTTGATAATGAGTCAGACACTACTGGTCTTTTCTGCCTATTAAATGAACATACAATATTTTGAAGAACCCCTTCTTTATAAATTACTAAATGCAAAAAAAAGATACTTTATTTTTCGGGTCACCTTACCTTGGTGGGAGACAGCTGATTTTTTTTTTTTCAACAAGTCGGCCGTCTCCCACCGAGGCAGGGTGACCCAAAAAGAAAATACTTTCATCATCATTCAACACTTTCACCACACTCATACATAATCACTGTCTTTGCAGAGGAGCTCAGATACGACAGCTGAGAATAGTCCCTCCCAGCTGTCACTATCTCAGACCCCTCCTTTAAAGTGCAGGCATTGTACTTCCCATTTCCAGGACTCAAGTCCAACTAAATCAATTAACTGGTTTCCCTGAATCCCTTCACAAAATGTTACCCTGCTCACACTCCAACAGATCGTCATGTCCCAAAAACCATTTGTCTCCATTCACTCCTATCTAACATGCTCACACATGCTTGCTGGAAGTCCAAGCCCCTCACCCACAAAACCTCCTTTACCCCTTCCCTCCAACCTTTTCTAGGACGACCCCTACCCCGCCTTCCTTCCCCTACAGATTTATACGCTCTCCAAGTCATTCTACGTTGATCCATTCTCTAAATGACCAAACCACCTCAACAACCCCTCTTCAGCCCTCTGACAAATACTTTTAGTAACTCCACACCTTCTCCTAATTTCCACATTCCGAAAATGAAACATACTGGTAAAATGTAAAGGACATGGATCCAAACCATTGTCTAGAAAGGATTGACTGTGGCAGTTGAAGTATGCTCAAAGCACTTTCCCTTAAGGAAAAAGAAGAGAGGATGTAAACTAATAAGGGAGGTATGTTCCCTCTAAAAGCAGACAAAGAATCAGAGCTTCTCAAGGAATTAGTCTATCTGAAATGCAGAAGGAAACACTGACTAGGGGAAATAGAAGATATTGAATTTTAAGTTAAATGAATCTTACAGAACTCAGGAGAGATAGCTAAAAGCCTGAAATGAAATTGAAAGAAATCCCAAATGTTTCTTTTATGCCAAAAACAAAGCAAAAACCACATCCAGTATCAGGCCTTTGCTTAAACAAGATGGGATTTGTTAAATTAGACACATATGCAACACTTAGGTATCTTTATTGTGGAAACGTTTCGCCACACAGTGGCTTCATCAGTCCAATACAAAGAAGAAAGTAGTAATAAAAGGAGGAGTTTGAGGTAATCAGTCCCTCGGCCTGGAGTCGATGTGTTCAATCCATCAATCTTGAAGTAAATACAATATAAGGCAAATAGAAGTTGCTTATATACTGTAGACAGGTGAGATGAAGCAGGAGGAGGCGGGGTCATAGTGGTATCATCCACTAGTCGAAGTAAGTCCTTGTCCAAAGGTTTGGACAAATGTTGAAGAATCCCTTTGTATTTACTTCAAGATTGATGGACTGAACACATCGACTCCAGGCCGAGGGACTGATTACCTCAAACTCCTCTTTTTTTACTATCTTCTTTGTATTGGACTGATGAAGCCACTGTGTGGCGAAACGTTTCCACAATAAAGATACCCAAGTGTTGCATATGTGTCTAATTTAACAACTTGTCGGTTCTCTGAACCATTCATCTACAAGATGGGATTTGCACTGATGACAGCAAAGAAATGAGTAACATACTGAAGTCTCAATATGACCTTGCATTTAGTGACCTGTTCAGCAGACTCGTGATTGACTGTGAATTGTTTTTTTTTTTTAATGAAAGAGACCCAAAATTTTGATCAACATCTCCCAAAATTTGACATAACTCTAACACCACTGGACTTCGAAAAAGCCATTGACAACATGTCTACGCACTCTACCCCAAGCCCAGACTCTTGGAACGGTGTTCCTTGAGAACTGCAAGAAACCAATGTAGTGTGACTTATGTATGCTATGGAGAGGGAGCCTTGATGCGAGCCATCCCAGTTTCTTAAAACAATGGATATTTTCCCACTCCACAATGGCACAATGGTGGCAGCAAAACAATAACAAAGAATTATAGACCAATAGTTCTAACGTCCCCATGTCATAAAAATCTTTGAAAGGGTTTTGAAAAGCAAAATCACCAACCACTTTGATTCCCAACAATTGCACAACCCAGGGCAGCATGAGTTCAGAGCATGTCTCTCCTGCCTCTCACAATTACTGGACTACTGTGACATGGTCTTGGATACACTGGAGGACAAACAGGATGTAGATGTGGTATATTACTCTCCCCCATCCTTTTCCTCGTCTTCATATATGACATACGGAGATGCAAACTATAGCACCATGTCTTCCTTGGCAGACAATACTAGAATGTGCATAAAAGTGTCATCCATTGAGGACATTGTAAATCTTCAAGTGGATGTGAACCAAGCCTTCCTATGATGTTCAGCTACTCCATTATGGAAAACTTGAGGAATTTAAAGCTAGAACAAATTATAAGAAATTCTAACCATACAGTAGAGCGAAAAACTAATGTGAAGGACAAGAGTGATAATGTCAGAGGATCTTGTCTTCAAGGACCACAACAGTGTCATTATCACATCTCAGAGTAAAAAGTGATAGGATGAATAATGAGAACCTTGAAAACAAGGGATACCAAGCCAGTGATGATCCTCTTTAAGTCACTTGTTCTGTCTAGGCTGGAATACTGTTGTACACTAAGTCCCCTTGAGTCCCCTTCAAGGTAGGCAAAAATGCAGATCTGGAGAATGTAGAGAGGCCCTTCCTTGCACATACGTATTTTCAGTACTGGGAATGTTTGAAGTCTCTTGACTAATGTGAAGGAGCACAGACAAGAAAGGTACATCATAATTTACACCTGGAAAATCCTCAAGGGACTGGTCCCAAATTAGCATGCACAAATTACTATGAAAGCAATCCCTCCAATGAAAAGCAAGGGTGCCATGGATACACTTAGAAAAGACAATGCATCAGGAGTCCAAGGCTGTTCAACTGCCTCCCACCATAAATAAGGAGGATTACCAATAGACCCCTATCTGTCTTCAAGAGGGAACTGGACAGACACCTAAAGTCAGTGCCTGAGCAGCCAGACTGTGGTTTGTACATTGGATTGCATGTGGCAAGCAGTGCCAGCCTAGTTGATCAGACCCTGATCTGCTGTGAGGCCTGATCATGAACTGTGCCACGGAGGTGTTGACCCCTGAAACTCCCTCCAGTTATGTTTTTCCAGAAGTGTGTTGACATTACAGATTATCTCTCTAACTGCAAAATCCTTACTACTTCCCTTTCCACATCCAGGACTCAAGACTGGCCATTCTGTCCAAAGAGTCTCCTTTATATATGATTAATTTGTGCTACTGTATGTTATAATAGTTTAAGTTGGCATTAGCCTATCCTAACATAAGTAGCATATGTAGAGAACTGTGTAAAGTTCATATAGTACAGTACAAAACCAGTTAGAACAAGTTGCTATAGGGTTATAATAGGCAATAGAGCTTACCCACATAATTGTGAGTATAAATCCTGCTTCCAGCTTGATTTTGGACACTACAGTGCTTGTTTCTTTTAATTTTTACATATTTATTAACCTTATTAATATTTAAAGTACTTTTTTCCCCATGGTAATTAATGAAATTGTAGCATGAATATAATAAGCTGAATTATAATTAACAAATGGCAGAATAAGTGTTGTAGCTATTTAGTCAGGTTTTCAATTCCCAAGAAAAGAGGAAGTTTCACTAAGTTAATATAAATATTTGAGTAAAGAAAGTACTGCTGTAATTGAAAAAATACCAGTTGAGGCTAATGTTAGATTGTGTGAATTTTTTTTTTGCTGACAAAGGACCTTTCCCTAGGAGGATGGGCTTAGAAGGCAAGGTCTCTTCACTGTCCAAACCAGATGAGATGACAGCCTTATCTCAAAGCAGAGTCTCTCCAACATTGCAGTCATCAGCAAATACTGGAGGTGAGAGATTTAAATTCTGAAAATCCAACAGCTCCTCATCCAGAGGGTAGCTATTAAATTTTCTAATTGTATGAATTCTTGATTTTACTTTTCAATTTCTTTGTTCCAGGAAAAGTATAATTAGCTAAATAATCAAAACCAAAATGCTGAAAGTGTATTTCAAGCATAGCTGAAATTATTATATGCCATATTACATAGTAGCTTTAATATATCAGAAAAACTTCTTGAGGACTTGTAAACTAAAATAATTTTAAAGTTAAATTTTAATTTCAGACATATTTGAGAGTGCTGTAGAAGATGGCATTGTAAAGTACGTAAAAGGAGTAAGCACATCTTATACTTGCACAGTTTGTCAGACATTCTGCAATGGAGAAGCACCAATGAAGCAGCATCTCCAAGGGAGCAGTCATCAGAAAAAAGTAAGGTAAGAATTCAAATTAGAAGCAGGGTTAATGTGTTTCTGTATGATCAATGGTGAAGGGATGGGAGAGGCAGCGATGAATAAGTGGGTCAGTAGTCCTTGAACAGCAACAGCCTGGTTGATCTGACAAGTATCAGAAAAGTCTTACCCCAGGCCATGCCATGAAATACAAATACATTTGTATTTCAGGTACATAAAGGGATTTCTAGAGCTGGAGCCCATTTGGTTATTGTTAAAGAAAGTACAGTGGTACCCCGGATTTCGTACAGCTCCTAACTCGAACAATTATGTAAGTATTTTTGTAAGTGCTTTTGTAAGTGTATTTTTGGGGGTCTGAAACGGACTAATCTAATTTACATTATTCCTTATGGGAACAAATTCGTTTGGTGAAGGCACTTTAACAGCCTTCTGGAATGAATAAAGTACGAAACTCGGTGTACCACTGTACTGTATAATGCAATCAGAGGTTGTATGTTGTAAGGTAGTAAAGGAGATGTTATAATCCACTGCATATGTTGGAGTAGAGAGGAGGCAGCAGTAGAAGTGGCAGATGAGAAAATGACTCGTATAGTTTTACAAAAGACTTTTTCAAGGGCTCTGGTGGCATAAGCTGTCCGAGCCTATAGCTAGTGTTTGGTGACACTAGGCCACAAGTTGGTAACCACCTTTCCCCTTCCATCCCCCCTCCCAAAAAAAGGGTAATTTTTTGAAAATAATTGTGGTATGTACTCCTTGATTGCTAGTAACTTTTGATGGGAATAGTGATTGACAGAGTTAATAAGTGGGGACAGTGTGAGAATTTAGGTGGAGTTGATTTAATATATTTGGTAGTAGTATTTTAAATAATTTGTTCTGTCTGGGCTTGGAGTAGTGGTGGAGGAAGAGCAAATGGGGTCTTGGGGAAACGCATGCACTACATATGCATAATATATTTTTTTAACGCATCAGCCATTTCCCATTGATGCAGGGTGACCCAAAAAAGAAGAAACACTTTCATCATCATCATCATCATCATCATTCACTCCACTCTTGCCAGAGGTTCAAAAATTGCAACATAGCCTCACCCCTTCTTCAGAGTGTAGGCACTGTACTTCTCACCTCCAGGACTCAAGTCCAGCTAACGGGTTTCCCTGAATACCTTCATAAATGTTACTTTGCTCACACTCCGACAGCATGTCAACTCATAAAAACCCTTTGGCTCCACTTGCTCCTATCTAACACTCATGCACGCTTGCTGGACATCTTAAGCCCCATGTACACAAAGCCTCCTTTACTCCCTTTCTCCAATCTTTCCTAGGAAGACCTCTACCCTGCCTTCCTTCCACAACAGATTTATATGCCCTCCAAGTCATCCCATTTTCTTCCATTCCCTAAATGTCTCTACCACCTCAACCAACCCCTCTTCAGCCCTTTGGATAATACCCCGCACCTAATCTCCAAGCTGCGGATTCTCTGCATAATCACACTACACATTGCACTCAGATACACCTCCACTGCATTATATTTACACCCTAAAATATGCTCATACTTTCTTTACTCAGAATTCTGTTTAACCTTTAAACTGTCCAAATGTAGATATACGTTTGCATGCATAGCGCTCCGAACGTAGATCTATTTTTATTTTTCATTCCTTCAAATTTGGCGCAATAGGCCTGAGTTGCCTAGACATAAGAGAATGGGTCTGCGCACTCAGTGTGCGCAGTATTAAAAAAAAATTACTACCACTTAGTACCTTGTGGGAGCACCAGTTCAATTGAGTGCCAACTAGAGTAAATAGCGTGGCAAACACCAGGGATTCACTGATGTCATGTCGTATTAACACTCCCCTTTTAAGAGGAAAGTGATGTTGATCCAAAGTTTAGTGGCTGTGAGATGGATGTGGCCATTAGTGATGGAGGAAATATAAAAAACCTCGATAATAACCCATGTGCAACATTTGTGCAACATCCTTTCATTTTTGATACCACTGGTAGTGTCATCCTGCCAGAATGTCCTATAACCTATGCCCTAAGTAAAGAGAAACGATTCTGGAACATGTGTAATACGTATTCGTCAGGCTGGCTGGCTGACTGACTTTGGCTGTCTCTTCAGCTGTATATGTCTATATCTCTGTCTATCTGTCTCTGACTCTGACTCTTTCTGACTCTCTCTCACAGGTACACATAAGTATGTTCTACATAGTGTAAATTATCTAGGATAAACCAAAAAATCCAGGGCTATACACTGTGCTTGTAGATATAAGGCATAATACACATGACTGGCAAGTAATACCATGTTCACTTATCAGGAATCAGATGTGACTGCATCCTGTGTAATAACTGTTGGTTCATGAGCTGCTTTCTGAGACAGACAAGAAGACAGAAAGACAGACACACACACACACACATATAGGCAGACAGAAAGACACACACACACAGGCAGACAGAAAAACACACACACAGGCAGACAGACAAACACACACACACAGGCAGACAGAAAAACACACACACAGGCAGACAGACAAACACACACACACAGGCAGACAGAAAAACACACACACAGGCAGACAGAAAAACACACACACACAGGCAGACAGAAAAACACACACACACAGGCAGACAGAAAACACACACACACACAGGCAGACAGAAAAACACACACACACAGGCAGACAGAAAAAAACACACACAGGCAGACAGAAAAACACACACACACGGGCAGACAGAAAAACACACACACGGGCAGACAGAAAAACACACACACGGGCAGACAGAAAACACACACACACAGGCAGACAGAAAAACACACACACACACAGGCAGACAGAAAAACACACACACACAGGCAGACAGAAAAACACACACACACGGGCAGACAGAAAAACACACACACACGGGCAGACAGAAAAACACACACACGGGCAGACAGAAAAACACACACACGGGCAGACAGAAAAACACACACACGGGCAGACAGAAAACACACACACGGGCAGACAGAAAAACACACACACAGGCAGACAGAAAACACACACACACACAGGCAGACAGAAAACACACACACACACAGGCAGACAGAAAACACACACACACAGGCAGACAGAAAAACACACACACACAGGCAGACAGAAAAACACACACACAGGCAGACAGAAAAACACACACACACAGGCAGACAGAAAAACACACACACACAGGCAGACAGAAAAACACACACACAGGCAGACAGAAAAACACACACACAGGCAGACAGAAAAACACACACACACACACAGGCAGACAGAAAACACACACACACAGGTAGACAGAAAAAAACACACACACAGGTAGACAGAAAAAAACACACAGGCAGACAGAAAAAAACACACACAGGCAGACAGAAAAAAACACACAGGCAGACAGAAAAACACACACACACACACAGGCAGACAGAAAAACACACACACACACAGGCAGAAAGACACACACACACACAGGCAGACAGAAAGACACACACACACAGGCAGACAGACAGACACAGACACACAGATAGTCAGACAGACATGTTTGTGTGTAACAGTGAAAACAAATAAAGCCATGGTTCCCTGCAGCAGTGCACTATCATGGAGTTACTTACCCTGTCAGCAGTTTAGTGACACTTGTCATAACATCATGCTTCAAGAAGTTTCATATATACTCCAGCATGTCTAAAACATTGTTGTGACCTATAAATACTTTGTATATATTTCTAGACAATGGTAAATGACCAAGGCAGGTGAAAATGTTCACCTGTCAGTGTGATTGTGACTGAGTACTATTTCAGTACCTAATATTAGTGTCAAAACAAAGATTGGCTATGAAATCATAAGAACTATTATAAATTGTAATTATCAGAACATAAAAATTATGGAAATTAAAATAAAAATGAGATATAAGTGTATTGGCAACACTTCTGCAAGCGGCAGGACTCGTTGTTGCCGTCGGGTGAGCATCCAGCGCCAACTTTGCGGGCTTATATCTTGGTAAGTACTGACCCTAATTTTCTTTTTATCCTATAACATGTAGAAAAATACACTTCATTCATAAAAAAAAGAAAGATCTACGTTTGGACATTTTAAGGGTTAATAAAATTACATGAATCAATATGAAGTTAAGAACATTTTTGTTCCATTAGTGATTTTTTTTATACAAAATAGCCCTTGGGCCCTTACACCTAGGGGCTCATGGGGTAACAGCTACTTTTGCCCTTATTTTAGCCCTCAACTGGTCTGGGAATATAGCTGAAGGGCATGAAGTTAACTGCATTTTTTCCCCCCCCCAGCAGGATCAGTCAGCAAATGGGATTGAATACAGCATCCTCCTCGTGTAGTACCCCTCCATCATTGAAGTTTACATATTCTGCAATAGGGGCACCGAGTCCCAGTACATTTGATAATGCTAATCCATCCACAGGTAAGTTACTGTCATATAAATACTGTGATTGCTCCCTTTTTATTTACATAGGCTTTAATGAAAGGAAGAAAATAGTTTTACATATGGTGAAGTATCACTGTTTATAGTACATATTATGAAATTCATACTTGTGCCATTGCAAGGAATACTGAAGTTTGCATCACAATGACAGACTTGTAAACAGGTCGTCATAAAATTGCTGATATCTTCCTCTCACTCTTAATTTTACCAATAAACGCATTAAATGAAAACATCATCACCAATAAAGGAATATATAAAGATGTTCTGGAAGGTGAAATGTCAAATATCAACAAGTTACTTTAAAACTTTGTGGTCTAGGGAAAATGCATGCCATAGCTCAGTAACAATTTAATATTTTTAAGGAGTCACGGTGCCTTACTCAGTAATCAAGTAATAGGTCAGTATAAGATATTTACAGCTTATTTAAAAGTTAATGACTGTTATAACTTTGTGCACTTATGGGAACATACCTGATACATCATCTTTCAACAAACCGGCCGTATCCCACTGAAGCAGGGTGGCCCAAAAAGAAAAACAAAAGTTTCTCAGGAGAAGGGGTTACTAGCCCCTTGCTGCCGCCATGTTAGTCGTCTCTTACGACGCGCATGGCTTACAGAGGAAGAATTCTGATCCACTTCCCTATGGAGATAAGAGGAAATAAACAAGATCTAGTAAGAAAAGAGAAGAAAACCCAGAGGGGTGTGTGTATATACAGTGGACCCCATGCTTTCGTAATTAATACATTCCAGAGAGAGTGGCTAAAACTGAATATTATGATTTCTGAATCTATTTTTCCCATAAGAAATAATGGAAATTCAATTAATCCATTCCAGACACCCAAAAGTATTAAAATAAAATATTTTTCTACATTAAATATACATTTAATTACACAGAAAACAATGAGACATGAAGAATAAAACAATAAAACCATGACACTTACCTTCATTGAAGAGTTGTTGATGTGTGAAAGACGGGAGGAGGGGAGAGGATGGAAGATTTGTTATTGTTTGGAAGGGGAATCCCCTTCCATAAAGACATCAGGTAACAAGTCCTTATCTGGGGTTACTTCCCTTTGTTTTTAAATGCCACTAGGACCAGCTGGAGTCACTGGACCCCTGTCTCACAAAATAACTGTCCAGAGAGCTGTGTGTCTAGTGTTTCTTTAAAACTTGCCTAAAATGGGACACCACATTGTCATTGTACATGTTGCCAACACGGCCTGCAACAGCTTTATCAGGGTGAAAATCATCCATAAATCTTTGCACCTCAGTCCACTTGGCACAAATGTCCTTAATCTTTGAAGAAGGCACCGTCTTCCATCTCTCTTAATCCTCCTCCTGAAGCAATTTCACGAGCTGTGGTCTGTTGCTGTTGCAGATGAGGCTCTTGCAGATCTGCAGTGGTTAGCTCTTCATTGTGGTCCTCCACCAACTCTTCCACATCCTCGCCACTAACCTCCAACCCCATGGACTTCCCCAGTGCTACAATTTTCTCCACAACAGTCACAGGGTCCTGAGGGTCAGCCCCAAACCCTTCAAAATCCCTCTCTGAGACAGTCTGTCCACAATTTTTTCCAAGCAGAGTTCAAAGTCCTGGAGGTCACTTCCTCCAGGACCCGCTGGTCCATGGGCTGGAGGAGAGGAGTGGTATTAGGGGGCAAGAACTTCACTTTGATGAAACGAAACTCCACAATTTGCTCTTCCAAGTCTCGAGGATGAGAAGGAGCATTGTCCATTACCAGGAGGCACTTGAGTTCCAATTTATTTTCCAGGAGGTATTTCTTCACACTGGGGCCAAACACTTCATTGAACCAATCAAGAAAAATTTCCCTCATGACTCATGCCTTAGTGTTAGTCTTCCACATCACACAAATAAGCCTTGGCAACACTGTATTTCTTGAAAACACTGGGATTTTCAGAGTGATACACCAGTAAAGGCTTCACTTAGAAATCCCCACTAGCATTACTACACACACTACATTCGCAGCACACATTGTTGCTTGATTTTTAAAATATAAACCTTGGGCAATTGACAAAATAATTCTTTCAGACCTGGTAGAATCTGCATTAATTGATGGTACGGTGATAAAGTCACTTGAGGGAAACGCTCTTGTTTTCACCTGCACCTTTTGTAACGTTCCATGCACCGGAGAAACTCCTATCAAGCAACACCTTCAAAGTAGTAATCATCAGAAAAAAATGAGGTAAGGAGAATTTTTTTTTATATTAGCTTAGCTTTATTTGCAATGCAGGTGTTCACTCTCAGCTCCTGGATTTGCCTTTCAATTTCTTGCATATAATCTTTCATTCTGGCCTGTATGCACTATCATACCTATTCAGGCAGGTGTTTAGATATTGTGGGTATTAAGATGGGTGGGGATTGTAATTGTTCTCCAGGTTTCATCTGTTTGGTGATATCATTGTTAACCCTTCAACTGTCTGTCACATAGATCTGTCTTAAGCTCAGCTCACTCAGATAATCTGAAAGCAGTAAATTTTGGCCTACATATGAGAGCATGGGTCTGTGCAGTGAGTGTACACAGTATAAAAAAATGCTGCCCCATGTGGTACATGATGGGAAAAGCAAAGTACTGATCTTGTGTTTGATTTAAAATAGCAAATATGGGGTGTTTTCTAGGATGGTTTTTGTAGTTTTATTGGTTTTCTTGGCATCATTTTAGAGAATATGAAGATATGCTACTGAAATATACAAGATTTGATTGGTTCCAGGACTGAAAGTAGCTTGAAATCAGCCTCAAAGTAGTGGAAATATTCAATTTTTGCCAATGTTTCCTAAGGGTGGGTAAAGCCCTCCCCTATGCCCACCATAATGTTTTGTGTTTTTTTACTAGGTCTGATTTAATCATTGGAATACTGTAAACCATGATCCATCATTCCTGGTTGTATTTTTTATCAGAGAAATAGGGTAAATCTTTGGTTTTCAGTGATGACTTAAAAATGGAAGGCAAGTGTAGCATAGGAGAGGCCTGGGGATGTAATTAATGAACAGAAGAAATATTTTGGTATCTGGAATGTTTGTGTTTATTTTAATATTTTTTTTTTTTTTTTTTTTTTTTTGTAAAATTGGCCAAATTAGTCTTGTGTACATTATAGGGTAGTTTTGAGAATTGATTGGGTAGTTTCTTGTGTTTAACCCTTTCACTGTTGGTCCCGTAATATTACGGCTTTGAAGCCAGTGTTGGTCCTGTAATACTACTACAAAATTCGAGCACCTTCACATCTGGCGGAGAAAGCTGGTAAGCCTACATGTGAGAGAATGGGTCTGTGTGCTCACTGTGCGCAGTATAAAAAATAATCGGGGAGGCTGCAGTGCATTGTGGGAGTGTCAGTTCAGTACGCCTTGTTTACCATGCCTAGCAGTAAGGAATACCTCACTCTCCGGCAAATTATGACTTTTCTCTTCCCAAGTTGTAGTTCTAACACAGATTGAAGTGTCAATGAAGATGAATTTCATGGTTTTGAGGAGTTTGTGACTAAAAGCAATGCCCAGGATACCAGAAATAGTGCTGAAAACCCAGACACTCCTCAACCTTCCACCTCTGGTGGTGGGCCGTCTCGTTCATGTTCAGTTGTACAACAGCAAAAGAGAAAACTCATATTTTCCTATGTCCAGGACTCAGATGTGAGCAGTGGTCATGATAGTGATACTGATTGTAATTTCCAAGCTCTTGATTGCAATTCCAACAGTGACAATGAAGAGGAATATTCTCCAGTGAAGCATCAATTTATACAAGACCACATGCATTCTGATAGTGTACCATATGCTATTCCAAGGGGAAGACAGCATTGGTGGTGGTGAAGGCAGCATTAGTGGGGTGGAGAAGGCAGCGTGGGTGGCGGTGAAGGCAGCGTGGGTGGCGGTGAAGGCGGCGTGGGTGGTGGGGAAGACACTGAGTAATGTTACAATTGGGATGGATAATATACATGCGGCAGCAGGTGGTGGTGGTAGTGCAATGCGTTGTGGTACCAGCGGCACCCCAGAGTGGTAGCCATGCCGCTGATTCAGCACATCCACAACAAAGGCCACCTTCAACTACCCACACAAGACAACCACCTGTCAGTATCCAGTACCCACCAGCAGACTGCATTTGGGATTGGCAGCAGGGTGCCAATTTTGTTCCCAATCCCCATCACTGATGAAACTCAGTGGAATATGGCCATTTTGTACACTTGGTAATGCCACTGAACTACAGTGTTTTTAGTTATTCTCTGATAAACCCCTGATGGAAATTATTGTCAGGGAAAGTAACACATACTTCGATTACACCATGGCAAACCATTATTTCACCAAGATCACGCCTACACCAGTGGAAGGAGACAACTGTGGCTGGGATGTTTCTATTCCTTGCCACAATAATGCTTATACAGGTTGGCCATCACTAATCCGGCAATCAGTTATCCGGTTCCATCAGTAATCAGGCACTAATTTCGGGTAGCATAATTTCAAATTTCATCATTATACTGACTCAGAAATTGTGCAGATGGTTGTAAATCCACAGCAGCAAGCCAGTGGAGGAGAAAGCAGTGACAAAAATGAGGAAGATGTAGCAGAAAGAGTCTCTATTGATAGGTTAATTAAGTGTATTCTAACCTAACCACTCTGTAATCTGGTAGACTCACTAATCCGGCACACTACAGGTCCTAATGATGCTGGATTAGTGATGGCTGACCTGTATCATATGTGTAAAAGCACACTTGTCATATCATACTGGTCGACAGACCGCTTAATTTCAACCCCAGCTTTCAGCGATATAATACCATTGAACCGATTTCTGCTACTGTTACGTATTCTACACTTCTCAGACAAAACAAAGCCTGACAGAACAACAGGTTATATAAGATTAGGAATGTGTTTATGTATCTAAAACAAAAGTTCTGTATGTATTTTTGTCCCTTTAGGAAGCTTGTTATTGATGAGTCTTTGATTTTGTTCAAAGTAGACTGTTGTTCAAACAGTATATACCAAGTAAGAGGAAATGCTTTGGTATAAAGTTATTTGTACTTTGTGATTGCTACAGGGGTCTTGTATTGGATATAATTGTGTACACTGGAAGTAATACATTGAAAGATACCAAGAAGTTATTGAGTATCTGTGCACATATAACAAAATGACCACACAAAAAGTGCCAGAGACACTAGTTTTATGTGTGAGGAGCGTAAAACGGTTTTCAAAGTTCCACAATTACAGCAGTTCTAGGAATGTGTCCACTGACTATGTGTACATGTATATATATTATAGAACAATAGTAATGAA
Organism: Cherax destructor; assembly: GCA_009830355.1. Classification (NCBI taxonomy): domain Eukaryota; kingdom Metazoa; phylum Arthropoda; class Malacostraca; order Decapoda; family Parastacidae; genus Cherax; species Cherax destructor. Next base: position 72,765 of record WNWK01006054.1, on the reverse strand, counting down.
CAACTTTTTTAACCCTTAACTGTCCAAATGTAGATCTACGTTGTTACCACTAGCGCTCCATACGTAGATCAACGTTTTATTTTTCCTCCCTCCAAATTTGGCACAATTGGCCTGAGATGCCTGATCAGTATAAACTTGGTGTGTGCAGTATTAAAAAAATCTGGGACCACATAGTTCCTTGTGGGAGCACCAGTTCAATTAAGCACCAGCTAGAGTGAAGAGTGTGGCAAATACCAGAGATTCACTGATGTCATGTCCTATTAACACCCCCATTTTAACCCTTTGATGGTCGGTCACGTACATGTACGTCATAACAGCCAGGGTTGGTCATGTACTTACACGCATAAATTCTAGCGTCTTCAAATCGAGAAGGAGAAAGCTGGTAGGCCTACATGTGAAAGAATGGGTCTGCGTGGTCAGTGTGTGCAGTAGGAAAAAAAATCGAGGCACCCGCATTACATTGTGGGAACACCATTTCAGTACGCTTTGTTTATCATGCCTTGCGGTAAGAAACTCCTCACTTCCCGGCGATTTGGGACTTTTGTTCCCAAGTGACAGTTCAAACAGATGGAAGTGTCAGTGAAGAAGAATTCCATGGTTTTGAGGAGTTTTGTGACCGAAAATAATGACCATAATACCGGTAATAATGCTGAAAACCCAGACGACCCCTCAACCTTCCACCTCTGGTGCTGGGCCGTCTTGTTCATGTCCAGTTGTACCAGAACAAAAGAGGAAACTCATATTTTCCCTTGTTCAGGACTCAGATGTGAGCAGTGGTGATGATTGTGATAGTGAATATTAAGTGGTTCACAATTCAGGAAGAAGGAAGGTTAATAGAGAAGGTGTGAAGGTAGGAAATCGATTCTCTGTTCTCCATGATGAGTTCACTTCAGTGGTTAGTGAGGTTAAAGGTACCACTGACTCTCCTGCTAATCAAGGTAGGAATATTCTAATTGTGGGAGAGACTCAAGTAAGATATATGGACTGTGCTTTTTGTAACAGAGATAGGAGGGTCAGACAGAGGGTGTGCCTCCCATGAGCTGGTGTTGGTGACATAGTCAGCAGGTTGGATAATATTATGTCAGGTAATGGGAACAAGCCCATTATCTGTTTTAGTGCTGGTGGAAATGACATCGGGAAGGGCAGGAGACAGGAGCTGCTGGATAAGTACAGGTCAGCCATAGAAGTAGTCAGGTCTAAGGGAGGGTTCCCAATCATATGTAGTGGGGAGTGGGCAATGAATGGATGTCTAGGGCAATTGGTATAAATTGCTGGCTAGACAAGTACTGCAAGGAACTTGCAATCCCATTCATTGATAACTGGGACAAATTCTATGGCAAGCATGATATGTATGCAAAGGATGGGGTTCATCTCTCTGGGGCTGGAGTGGTTGCATTAGCCAATTTGATTGAGGGGGTCATTGATGACTTGTCTAGGAATTTAAACTGATAGATTATAGAGATATGGGTGTTTGTGGGAAACAATTGGGCTGCAGTACTATGGTTGAAAACAGTAGATATTACCAGGATACCCCAGGGATATGTTTAAAAGACAATATTCAAAATAAAGTTGCTAGTAAAGGCAAAGCAACTGTTCAACAAACAGACAGTAGATGGCAACAAGTGACTAGCTCCCTTAACCCTTTGGGGGTCCAAGGGGTCTCTCTGAAACTCGTTCTCAGGGTCCACGAATTTCAAAAAAAAAAAAATCTTTTTCCGATCATAACGCCACAAAAATTATGAAATTTCATCAAAAACTAACAGAATTATGCTTTTGCGAAGTTAGCGGTATCCAAGACATTTACGCATCGGCGATTTCGCCCACTTTGAGCCCTATTTTCGGCAAATTCCAGTGTTTCAGTCTACTAAAATTATAGCTATTTCGCTAGAACTCCATTTCTTCTATCGATTGAGTACAAGAAAACGCCTATTTACCAATTTCAACTACCCAAAATGGTCAGAAAATGGCAATTTGGCCAATTTCACACAAATTTCAAACAATGCCAATTTCAAAATAGGGTCCATAATAAACAAGGCAGACATTCCTGGCACTAAAATAACATCTTCTCTGTTCATTAGTCACGTCTCCAGGCCCCTCTTACATTACTTTTGCTTTCCATTTTGAATTTTTATTCTCACAAAAAAATAGAAGATTTACTGTTATGTATACAACTGCATCATTGTAAAAATGGTATAAATAATATCAGCACACTTGTGCAAGAATATTAGACTCCAGTTGATGTGTATTGGATGCATGGTGTGATTTGTTTACTCTTGAACATCGGCCAAAATCGAACATTTTTGCTATTTTGCGCTCAGTTTCAAGGTACTTGTCATCGTGAAACCAGTCAAAATTATCTCTATTTCTGTAATATATCATCTATTCTATAAAATGAGACTAAGAAAACGAGAATACAAGCATAAATACCATACGAAAATAGACTGCAAAGTCGCTGTTTTAAACCAAAAACACGGTCAGTTTTTTTTTCCCTCATGCACTGTGTGGTGCAGGAATTTTTTTATACTGCGTACACTGACCGCACAGACCCATTCTATCACATCTAGGCCTAACAGCCTGTTTCTGCTTGATTTGAGGGCGCTAGAATTTAGGCGTACTAGTACGTCAATAACCCCAGGGCGTAAGCCGTACTAGTACGACCAAAACCTCGAAAGGTTTAAGGTTTACTATACAAATAGTAGGAGTCTAAGAAATAAGATACATGAGCTAAGATTACTTGCAAGTTTCAGGTAATATAGATGATCTTTCAACAAAACGGCCGTTTCCCACCGAGGCAGGGTGGCCCAAAAAAGAAAAAGAAAAAAGTTTCTCTTTTTAATTTTAGTAAAGTATACAAGAGAAGGGGTTACTAGCCCCTTGCTCCCGGCATTTTAGTCAACTCTTATGACACGCATGGCTTACAAAGGAAGAATGCTGTTCCACTTCCCCATGGAGATAAGAGGAAATAAAAACAAGAACTAGTAAGAAAATAGAAGAAAACCCAGAGGGATGTGTATATATATGCTTGTACATGAATGTGTAGTGTGACCTAAGTGTAAGTAGAAGTAACAAGACTTGCCTGAAATCTTGCATGTTTATGAGACAGAAAAAAGACACCAGCAATCCTACCATCATGTAAAACAATTACAGGCTTTCGTTTTACACTCACTTGGCAGGACGGTAGTACCTCCCTGGACGGCTGCTGTCTACCAACCTACTACCTAGGATAATATAGATATTATTGCTATAACAGAGACCTGGTTCAACTTGAAAGATAGAGAAATGGCTTCTGAATGCAACATATAGGGTTATAAACTATTTCACACTGATAGGGTCAACAGGAAGAGTGGTGGAGTGGTGATGTAAGTCAGAGATAATTTAAATTGTTGTGTTAGACAAAATATAAGATTAGAAACATCGGACACAGAATCTGTTTGGCTACAGTTTCTCGAAGGTTGTGAAAAAATAATTTTGGGTGTGATTTATAGGCCCCCAAACCTTGATAGAGAGTGCGGTAGGCTGCTATGGGATGAAATTCACAAGGCGTCTAGATATGAAAATGTTGTGTTAATGGGAGATTTTAACTTTAGACAAATTGATTGGAACAATGTGATAGGAAATCTTGAGTCTAGTGACTTTCATTATATGGTTCAGGACTGCTTTTTAAAACAGTTTGACAGAACCAACTAGAGGAAACAACCTGCTTGACTTGGTTCTTGCCAACAAAGAATCACTAGGTAATAATCTTGAGGTTACTGATGAGCTTGGGGAAAGCGATCACAAATCACTTAGTTTCAATATATCATGGAATTACCCAGATAACTGCAATCAAGTCTGTTCCAAACTTTTGCTTGGCCAGTCGACTTCATGGGGCTTAGAAATTACCTGGGTGGGCTAAATTGGGATGACCTTACTATGGGTCAGGTAGGTAGGGCTGGTTGCCAGTATGACGTATTTCAGAGCATAGTGCTAGCTGCCCAGACAACTTTTGTTCCAAGTAGGGAAATTAGATCTAACAAAAATGATCCCAAATGGATAAACAATAGATTAAAACATCTCATTGGTCAAAAGAGAGGCATATATAGGTGTATCAAAAGAGGGTAAGGGCAGTTAAGAAATCAATACAGTGGACCCCGAGTTACGAACACCCCGGAAATCGTACAATTATGTAAGTATAATATTGTAATTGCTTTTGTAAGTGTATTTTTGGGGGTCTGAAATGGACTAACCTACTTGACATTATTTCTTAAGGGAGTAAATTCGTTCGGTGATGGCACTTGAGCAGGCTTCTGGAATGAAGTTTTTACTTTACTCGGGGGTCCACTGTATATTCAATTAAAGAGAGGAATAAAAAAAAAAGGTATTATGAGGCTAAAGTCGCAAGGGATTCAAAGACTAACCCAAAAGGGTTCTTGCAGGTATACAGAAGTAAGATTAGGGACAAGATAGGCCCACTTAAGAGTATCTCAGGTCAGATCACTGACTGGGATAAGGAAATGTGTGAACTTTTCAATGCCTACTTCCTCTCGGTTTTTACTCAGGAAGATACTAGTGAAATTCCAGAAATAATAAATTATGTAGAACAGAACAATAAACTATGCACTATTAGGGTAACTAGTGAAATGGTCCTCAGACAAATAGAGAAATTAAAACCTAACAAATATCCAGGCCCTGATTAACTGTTTGCAAGGGTTTTAAAGGAATGTAAAGAGGAACTTAGCATACCTTTGGCTAATCTTTTCAATATATCACTACAAACTGGCATAGTGCCAGACAAGTGGAAAATGGCAAATGTAATACCTATTTACAAGGCAGGTGACAGGTCCTTAGCTTCGAACTTTAGACCAATAAGCCTTACCTCCATAGTTGGTAAATTCATGGAATAAATAATTGCCAAAGCAATTCGTAGACATCTTGAAAGGCATAAATTGATTAATGAATCTCAGCACGGTTTTACAAAGGGGCATTCCTGTCTTATGAATTTACTTTCTTCACTAAGGTATTTGAGGAGGTAGATCATGGTATTGAATATGATAGTGTATATGGACTTCAGTAAGGCTTTTGATAGAGTTCCACATCAGAGGCTGTTGAGAAAACTTAAGGCACACGGAATAGGAGGAGAAATTTTTTCTTGGGTAGAGGCATGGTTGACAAATAGGCAGCAGAGAGTTTGCATAAATGGGGAGAAATCAGAATGGGGGCACTTCACAAGCGGTGTTCTACAGGGGTCAGTGTTGGGCCCCTTGTTGTTCACAATTTACATAAACGACATAGATGAGGGAATAAATAGCGACATAAGCAAATTTGCTGATGACACCAAAATAGGCCGTCCAATTCATTCAAATGAGGACATTACAGCACTCCAGGAGGATTTGAAAAGACTGATGCAGTGGTCAGAGAAGTGGCAGATGCAGTTTAATATAGACAAATGCAAAGTTCTAAATGTTGGACAGGAAAATAACCATGCCACATATAAACTAAATAATGTAGATCTTAATATTACAGATTGCGAAAAGGATTTAGGAGTTCTGGTTAGGAGTAATCTGAAACCAAGACAACAGTGCAAAAGTGTTCGCAATAGAGCCAACAGAATCCTTGGCTTCATATCAAGAAGTATAAATAATAGAAGTCCTTAGGTTGTTCTTCAACTCTATATATCTTTGGTTAGGCCTCATTTAGATTATGCTGCACAGGTTTGTTCACCGTATTACAGAATGGATATAAATGCATTGGAAAACGTACGAAGGAGGATGATAAAGTTGATCCCATGTATCAGAAATCTTCCCTATGAGGATAGACTGAAGGTCTTAAATCTGCACTCTCTAGAAAGGTGTAGAATTAAGGGGGATATGATTGAGGTGTATAATGGAAAACAGGAATTAATAAAGAGGATGTAAATAGTGTGCTAAAAATATCTAACATTGACAGGACTCGCCGCAGTGGTTTTAAATTGGAAAATTTCAGATTCAGAAAGGATATAGGAAAGCACTGGTTTGGTAATAGAGTTGTGGATGAGTGAAACAAACTCCCGAGTACTGTCATAGAAGCTAAGACGTTGTGTAGTTTTAAAAATAAGTTAAATACATGAGTGGGTGTGAGTTAGGTCACCCTTCCTAGGTGGGAGATGGCCGGTGTGTTAAAAAAAAATACATGTATTGAACATAAGACCAAAAGATAATATTGAAACCCAAGTGACAAATAGCTAGATATTCAGCTTTACGCATGCTTATCTGCACCCTTCTGGAAAGGCAACTTTGAAAAAAAAAAAATGCATGTTCCTTTGTAATTTACTCGAATGACCTGGATTTATTGATATTTTTGTCAACAGGTTGAATCAGCAAAGGGGACTAAATACACCATCCGTCCTATGTTGCACCCCTGCATCATTGCAGTCTACGGTTTCTACAAAAGGGTCACTGAATTCCATTACATTTGATGATGCTTCACCATCCTCAGGTCAGTTACTATCAGTATGGAAACATTATAAATTCTTTGCCTTCTACATAAGCTTCAATCAAAAGAGGAAAATATTCATATGATGAATATTTACCCTATTTATTGTACACATTATAGTTTGAGCTTAAAAAAAAAAAAACTGGCAACTGACAAAACATTTCTTTCAGCTATGTTACAATCAGCTTTAAAGGATGGCATTGTAATGTCTTCAGTGGAGGGAAATGTGTGTGTTTTGACTTGTACATGTTGTAATGTGCCCTGCTCTGGAGAAACACCTATGAAGCAGCACCTTCAAAGTAGTAGCCATCAGAAAAAAATGAGGTAAGGAGTTGAAGTAAATATTTTTTAATACAGGCATTCCTTGCTTTATGGCGCTTTGCTTTAGAACTTCAATAATACAGTGGTTTTCAGTTATATTCGTGTTTATTATTTTTGGCGCCATTTTGTTACCCATGCTCAGTCTGTTTATGGTGTTTGTGCTTTGTGTCTGTTATATTTGGCAATAATTACAGTATAACGGCTAGTGAAAAGAAGAGTTGCAAGCCTCCTACTTTAAATCAAAAGCTAGGAATTATCAGGCTTAGTGAGAAAGGCACATCAAATGCCGAGATAGGCCCTTAGCTATGTTTGGTGCATCCAACAGTTAGCATAGTAGAGAACGTGAAAAAATTAAAAGTGAACACGAAAGTGATAAGACAGCGAGATTGCCTTATTGTCGATATGGAGAAAGCTTTAGTGGTCTGGGTAGATCAGACCAACCACATTGTTCCTTTAATTCAAGGTGTAATCCAGAGCTAGGACCTAATTCTTCAAATCTGTGAAGGCTGAGAAAGATAAAACAGCTGTAGAAGAGAAGTTTGAAGCTAGCAGAGGTTGGTTCATGAAGTTAAGGAAAGAAGCCCTTTCCACAAAAATGTGCAAGGTGAAACAGCTAGTGCTGTAGCATACTATGGAGAAATCCTTCACAAAAGTAAACATCAGTCAATGAAACAAACTTCATTATTGTCTTGTATTAAGTACTACAGCCACCCCAACCTTCAACAGCAAGTAGCCTTCACCATTAGCAAAGGACTAAAATATTTTAAAGTTAGTAATACAGTTCTTCTTTCAATGAACTGGTCGTATGCCACCGAGGCAGGGTGGCCCAAAAAGAAAAACGAAAGTTTCTCTTTTTTACTTAAGTAATGTATACAGGAGAAGGGGTTACTAGCCCCTTGCTCCTGGCATGTAAGTCGTCTCTTACAACACACATGGCTTATGGAGGAAGAATTCTGTAACATATTTTTTATTTTACTTTTGCATCATTTTTTTTTTAGGCCTTGCACACCTAATAAATGATAGAGTAAATATGATTTTAGGTTTTTATATGCACTGGCAAATAGAAAAAAAAAGGCTGTGCTTTGCTTTTAAAGCGATGGTCTGGAACCAAACCCTCTGTATTAGCGAGGTACGTATGTTTGCATAAACTTGTTATTATTTCTGGCTGCAGGGGTTGACTCTCGGCTCCTGGCCCTGCCTCTCAGCTGCTTTCATACGGTCTTATTTTCTGGCTTCATAGGCATTATTAACCCTTTGAGGGTCGAGAGGCCCTCTCCCAAACTCGTTCTCAGGGTCGAAAAATATTCGAAAAAAAAAAATCTTATGAAATGATAGTTTTTTTCTAAATCTAATAGGCTAAAAAAAATTTTTTTTTGCTACTGAGATATAGAGGCTTGAAGTTGACAGAAATTGAACCACTTCAGGCAACATCACCGACTGCCACTCACCGGTAATAGTTTTTTTTTTTCTACTCTTTTATTTTTTAACATTTTATTTTTTCAAGTAACTTTTATGGTCTGTGAAACCAATATAAACCATATTTTGTATAGTATATACACTCCTTGTATACTACACAATAATGGCTGCCTGCCTGCCTGCCTGCCTGCCTGCCAGCCAGCCAGCCAGCCAGCCAGCCAGGGGTGACATTTGATAAGAGGTGAGCCTCCTCTTGTCTTATCACCAGGAAGAGATGAGAGGAAGGAAGGTATAAAGGAAGAAAGGTTGGAAGGAAGAAAGGAAGAGATGAGAGGAAGGAAGAAGGAGGGAAGGTAGGTAGGAAGGAAGAAAGGAAGAGATGAGAGGAAGGAAGAAAGGAAGAGATGAGAGGAAGGAAGAAAGGAAGAGGTGAGAGGTAGGAAGAGGTGAGAGGAAGGAAGATAGGAAGAGATGAGAGGAAGGAAGAGATGTCTCTGAGACAGAAAGAGAGACAAGCAGACAGAGATACGGACAGATAAAACAGTGAAAACAAATAAAGCTAAGGCAGTGTACCCTCATTTGTCAAATGTCATCACTCATTAGTTTGGTGATAAGATATGATAGGATGAGGCCAGCCAGCCAGGGGTGACATTTGATGAGGGGTTAGCCTCATCTTATCTTATCACCAAACTAATGAGAGTGATGACATTTGACAAATGAGGGTACACTGCCTTCACTTTATTTGTTTTCACTGTTTTATCTGTCTATATCTCTGTCTGCTTTTGTCTCTTTCTGTCTCAGACATCTCTTCCTTCCTCTCATCTCTTCCTATCTTCCTTCCTCTCATCTCTTCCTATCTTCCTTTCTCTCATCTCTTCCTATCTTCCTTCCTCTCATCTCTCTTCCTATCTTCCTTCCTCTCATCTCTCTTTCCCATCTTCCTTCCTCTCATCTCTCTTCCTATCTTCCTTCCTCTCATCTCTCTTCCTATCTTCCTTCCTCTCATCTCTCTTCCTATCTTCCTTCCTCTCATCTCTCTTCCTATCTTCCTTCCTCTCATCTCTCTTCCTACCTTCCTTCCTCTCATCTCTCTTCCTATCTTCCTTCCTCTCATCTCTCTTCCTATCTTCCTTCCTCTCATCTCTCTTCCTATCTTCCTTCCTCTCATCTCTCTTCCTATCTTCCTTCCTCTCATCTCTCTTCCTATCTTCCTTCCTCTCATCTCTCTTCCTATCTTCCTTCCTCTCATCTCTCTTCCTATCTTCCTTCCTCTCATCTCTCTTCCTATCTTCCTTCCTCTCATCTCTCTTCCTATCTTCCTTCCTCTCATCTCTCTTCCTATCTTCCTTCCTCTCATCTCTCTTCCTATCTTCCTTCCTCTCATTCTCTTCCTATCTTCCTTCCTCTCATCTCTCTTCCTATCTTCCTTCCTCTCATCTCTCTTCCTATCTTCCTTCCTCTCATCTCTCTTCCTATCTTCCTTCCTCTCATCTCTCTTCCTATCTTCCTTCCTCTCATCTCTCTTCCTATCTTCCTTCCTCTCATCTCTCTTCCTATCTTCCTTCCTCTCATCTCTCTTCCTATCTTCCTTCCTCTCATCTCTCTTCCTATCTTCCTTCCTCTCATCTCTCTTCCTATCTTCCTTCCTCTCATCTCTCTTCCTATCTTCCTTCCTCTCGTCTCTCTTCCTATCTTCCTTCCTCTCGTCTCCCTTCCTATCTTCCTTCCTCTCGTCTCCCTTCCTATCTTCCCTTCCTGCCCTTCATCTTCCTTCGTCTCCCTTCCTATCTTCCTTCCTCTCGTCTCCCTTCCTATCTTCCTTCCTCTCGTCTCCCTTCCTATCTTCCTTCCTCTCGTCTCCCTTCCTATCTTCCTTCCTCTCGTCTCCCTTCCTATCTTCCTTCCTCTCGTCTCCCTTCCTATCTTCCTTCCTCTCGTCTCTCTTCCTATCTTCCTTCCTCTCGTCTCTCTTCCTATCTTCCTTCCTCTCGTCTCTCTTCCTATCTTCCTTCCTCTCGTCTCTCTTCCTATCTTCCTTCCTCTCGTCTCTCTTCCTATCTTCCTTCCTCTCGTCCTTCTCTTCCTTCTCCGTCTCTTCCTATCTTCCTTCCTCTCGTCTCTCTTCCTATCTTCCTTCCTCTCGTCTCTCTTCCTATCTTCCTTCCTCTCGTCTCTCTTCCTATCTTCCTTCCTCTCGTCTCTCTTCCTATCTTCCTTCCTCACATCTCTCTTCCTATCTTCCTTCCTCTCATCTCTTCCCTCTGGTTTCCTGGACATTGTTTTCGGTCACAAACTCCTCAAAACCATGAAATTCATCTTCACTGACACTTCCATCTGTGTTTGAACTGTGGCTTAGGAACAAAAGAGTCCCAATTCGCAGAGGAGTCAGGAGTTTCTTACCGCTAGAAAAGGTGAACAAGGGTTATTGAAATGGGGTTCCCACAATGCACCACTGGCTCCACGATTTTTTTTATACTGCACACACTGACCATGCAGACCCATTCTCTCACATGAAGGCATACCAGCTTTCTCCCTCTTTGATTTGAAGGTGCTAGAATTTATGCGTTCAAGTACGTGACCGACCCTGGCTGCAATGACGTACAAGTACGTGACCAACCCTCAAAGGGTTAAAGGAGGGCCCCAATTATATGGCGGGTTAGGTTCCAGGCTACCACTGTAAAGCAAAAATTGCTGTAAAGTTAATTGCCCTTTTTTTCCCCCTATTAAATGCATATAAATGCTGGATAATATGTTAACACTATCATATTTTTAGTGAGCAATAGAACTAGGCATTAAAAAAAAGTAAAATGCATATACAGGTATCCCTCAACATTCGCGAGGGTTAGGGGATCAAGAGCCTCGTGGATGTTGAAAAATCGCGAATGTTTGGTGCCCCAATATATTGTAGGGAAATGTAATACAATACTGCTTCCTTAACCTATTGAACCATGAACAATCATAAAACACATATAAACATCGTAAAATAATGTACTTTATACATGTTATTTTGACATGAGCTGGCTATGGAGGGAGTCCTGTAATAGTATAATTATACAATATGTATTTTATAGTGTTGTGAAGTGTCATGGGGAATCAAGTTACTGACACTGCTTCTTCTCCCTCTGCTGTAGCTCCGCCCACTTTGTAATGATGCCAAATGTTGAATTAAATATGTATACATTAGAACAAAAATGAAACTCCAACTTCATAACTTTATTTTAATTTGCATAACTCATATATTACAGAAAACAATAAAAAAAGTAAAATACACGTACGAGTTAAGCTTACAGAAAAATACATTAAATTCACCATCTAACATTGTTACGAAGTGGGAGGAGCTATTGGAGGGAGTGAGAGGCACAGTAACATTCAGTGTCTGGTGAGTCGTCATAGGTGGTGGATGTTAGCCTTAGTGCTAATAAAATGTTGTGTAATTACACTAATATTAGTAATAAAGGTTATCTATCTATTACATTTATTCCAAATTGATATCAGAAACATGATAAATACCCTAGAACTGTAATAAAGATGCTGAAATGAATAATATATGCCATATTATATGAGGGGTAACAGAGCAGGTAGACTGCCACCATATAAGATGTTTACATCAGGGTAAACATGCCTAAATCACTCTTGTCGTAAGAACTAATGCAAAAATAGCATTTATTGTTTTTAGAATAATAATAATTTATAATAATTGATCTGGAGCACTTTAAATGTTATCAGTATTTGGTAGCTGACATTTAGAGCACTAAACAGCAATTATTATTATTAATAATTATTATTATTATTATTATTATTTCCCTACAATATATTGTAAGAAAATAATAATAATTATTATTATTTCCCTACAATATATTGTAGGGAAATAATAATAAATAATAATAATAATTGCTGTGGAGTGCTCTAAATGTCAGCTACCAAATACTGATGACATTTAAAGTGTTCCAGATCAATTATTATAAATTATTATTATTCTAAAAATAATAAATGCTATTTTTGCATTTCTTATAACAAGAGTGATTTAGGCATGTTTACCCTGATGTAAACATCTTTTATGGTGGCGGTCTGTGCCTGCTCTCTTACCACTCATATAATATGGCATATATTATTCATTTCAGCATCTTTATTACAGTTCTATGGTATTATCATGTTTCTGATATCAATTTGGAATAAATGTAATAGATAGATAACCTTTATTTAGTACATTCATTACTTACTGCTTCCTTAACCTATTGAACCATGAACAATCATAAAACGCATGAAAACATAGTAAAATATTGTACTATATAGTACTACATACATGTTATACTGTAGTTTAATAACAAATAATGAACAAACAAAACACTCAGTGAGTGAGTGGTGGGTGGGCTGGCTTCCGGGTCGGAGGGATGGTAGTAGGGACGCTCGGGTGGAGGGAAACTTAAATATGATTTGGTGGGTGGGAATTTGGCGGCTGAGAATTTGGCGGTCGGGAATTCGCGGATGTGTGAAGCCCGCGAAAGTAGAAAACGCGAAAGTTGAGGGATACCTGTATTTCACTTATTACTTGCCTTTAAATAATTTTGGCTTTAGCTTGTAGTGAGTGGTGAGTAGTATTTATTGTAGGAAGTCAGAAGAAGATGGCATGTCTTTATCCTTTGATTCTTCAACAAATTTTAATCGTTTTTGTCAGCAATGATATCATGACTCCTCTTTATCACAACTAACCTTAAATGTAATCGTAACAAAAATAATACGTATAATATACGTAATAACTTTAAAACACTTGAAACTCTGCAAAGTTTCAAGACAGAATTGAGAGATGCAGAGCTTACGGCAACACACTCGAGTTCACTTTAGAATTAAATATTATTATTATTACTGTTACTATTACTACTATTATTATAAAACACCATGGGGAGAGTCCTCATTAAATGTGTATGTGGCATCAGTGTTTTGAGTGGGTGGTTGGATGGACACATTAATACCTGTCCACTGGCTGTTAATGCATTTTCATCTGTCATCATGTATGTCTTTTCCCCACCATTCAAACACCTATATAACAGCCTACATAACAGCAACACTCCCAGGCTCACTATCCTCCTAAAAACTCTTGCCATAAAGTTTACCAGTGGTAATGCAATTTTGAGGAAGTAGTGTAGCTGCTGCACTGCATTCAAAGGTAAAGATATAAGAGACTAATGGGGGAGTTACGTGGTTGGCATGGGCATTTGTGGTGGATAGAGGTGAGATTGTTTTGATGTGATAGTAACAATAACGGACAATATTTTAACTATTGCAGTGGACTTTGCCCATTGTTTTCATATCTGCTAAACCTGCTAATTTTTTTGTATTTCCTACGTCCTTTATGTAGAGGTGCTTTGTCCTCTCCTTTTCATGCTGTAGAGTATGCTATCAAGTATAATTGTGACTATTTTCATACCTTTCAGAGGAAGAATGTGCTCAGTATCTCCAGTTACATCCAGTGGGACAACATCACCTGTGGCTGTCGTCACATCCACTAATGTAGATGCTATTTGTGAGAAGATAGATTATACTTCATTAGCACAAAGCTCTGAAATGCCTAGTGGTAAGTCTCTCATGTGAAAGACTCAGTGTGAAAACAAACCCAAGTTGTAACTTTTTAGAACTTAATTATTAAGCCATGACTTGATAAGTTCTACTTGGTAAAACATTGTCCCAATAAAAAAATATTGTTCTGTAACTTGTCTTTGTCTTCACTTATCAGCAATATATTTTCTAAAGAAAAATAAATTAAGTTAAGAAGCTGGTAGTCTCTCACTGTTGCTGGGTGACCCCCCTTAAAAAAAAAACTCATTTACACTATCACTGTCTTAGCAGAGGTGTGCAGATATGACAGTTTAGATGCTACTCTTAAAGAGCAAATATTTATATCTATTGTAATAAAGGTACACTACTTTTAAAGAGCATCTGAAACATTTTTTCTTACGACAGCTCTAGGGCATATATTTTGATTGCTAAGTTTTGAATACAGTACATTTTCATAATCCATTTCCCAAGAAATGCCATGAAATTCCTTCATTTTAAATTGTTTATAACTACATTCACTGTTTCAATAGTAGAAAAATATAGAAATGGCTGACACTGCAATTATGAAGATCCTCTGCATTTTGATGCATGTTGGACAACTTCATTACCTGTAGAATATCTTCAGTGATTGGTGAATAAAGTTCAGTATTCGCATACAGTTCCACAGAAGATCAAACTAATTTTTGTACTGACTGACCCACATGTATTTTGCACTTCACATGAATTTAACCTTTTAACTGTACATGATGTATATATACGCAGGAGCTCTTTTTGTGCATGGACCTGTATAAAAGTATATTTTTGTAGGCCTCCTATATCCTCCCAGCTGTTATTTGATAGCTCAGCTCAATTGTTTGGGTATCCTACCACCTTGTTGCTCCTAGGAAAAAATTGGGCCAGGTTAATTGATGAAGGAAAAAAGGTGAGTGGTGTATTGAGGTATCTGTGGAGACGAACGTTATCCATGGAGGCAAAGAAGGGAATGTACGAAAGTATAGTGGTACCAACACTTATATGGGTGTGAAGCATGGGTTGCAAATGCTGCAGCGAGGAGGTGGCTGGAGGCAGTGGAGATGTCCTGTCTAAGGGCAATGTGTGGTGTAAATATTATGCAGAAAATTCAGAGTGTGGAAATTAGGAGAATGTGTGGAGTTACCGTCCTGCCAAGTGAGTGTAAAACGAAAGCCTGTAATTGTTTTACATGATGGTAGGATTGCTGGTGTCTTTTTTCTGTCTCATAAACATGCAAGATTTCAGGTACATCTTGCTACTTCTACTTACACTTAGGTCACACTACACATTCATGTACAAGCATATATATACACACCCCTCTGGGTTTTCTTCTATTTTCTTACTACAGGTATCCCTCAACTTTCGCGTTTTCTACTTTCGCGGGCTTCACACATTCGCGAATTCCCGACCGCCAAATTCCCACCCACCAAATCATATTTAAGTTTCCCGCCACCCGAGCGTCCTTACTACCTTCCCTCCGACCCGGCAGCCAGCCCCCACACCACTCACTCACTGAGTGTTTTCTTCGTTCATTATTTGTTATTAAACTACAGTATAACATGTATGTAGTACTATAAAGTACAATATTTTACTATGTTTTCATGCGTTTTATGATTGTTCATGGTTCAATAGGTTAAGGAAGCAGTAAGTAATGAATGTACTAAATAAAGGTTATCTATCTATTACATTTATTCCAAATTGATATCAGAAACATGATAAATACCTAGAACTGTAATAAGATGCTGAAATGAATAATATATGCCATATTATATGAGGGTAACAGAGCAGGCATACCGCCACCATATATGAGATGTTTACATCAGGGTAAACATGCCTAAATCACTCTTGTCGTAAGAACAAATGCAAAAATAGCATTTATTGTTTTTAGAATAATAATAATTTATAATAATTGATCTGGAGCACTTTAAATGTCATCAGTATTTGGTAGCTGACATTTAGAGCACTCCACAGCAATTATTATTATTATTATTATTATTATTTATTATTTTTATTTCCCTACAATATATTGTAGGGAAATAATAATGATTATTATTATTATTATTATTTTCTTATAATATATTGTAGGGAAATAATAATAATAATAATTGCTGTGGAGTGCTCTAAATGTCAGCTACCAAATACTGATAACATTTAAAGTGCTCCAGATCAATTATTATAAATTATTATTATTCTAAAAACAATAAATGCTATTTTTACATTTGTTCTTACGACAAGAGTGATTTAGGCATGTTTACCCTGATGTAAACATCTCATATATGGTGGCGGTCTGCCTGCTCTGTTACCCCTCATATAATATGGCATATATTATTCATTTCAGCATCTTTATTACAGTTCTAGGGTATTTATCATGTTTCTGATATCAATTTGGAATAAATGTAATAGATAGATAACCTTTATTACTAATATTAGTGTAATTACACAACATTTTATAAGCACTAAGGCTAACATCCATCACCCATGACGACTCACCAGACACTGAATGTTACTGCGCCTCTCCCTCCCTCCAATAGCTCCTCCCACTTCGTAATGATGTTAGATGGTGAATTTAATGTATTTTTCTGTAAGCTTAACTCGTTGTATGTGTATTTTACTTTTTTATTGTTTTCTGTAATATATGAGTTATGCAAATTAAAATAAAGTTATGAAGTTGGAGTTTCATTTTTTGTTCTAATGTATACATATTTAATTCAACATTTGGCATCATTACAAAGTGGGCAGAGCTACAGCAGAGGGAGAAGAAGCAGTGTGTATGTAACTCTTGATTCCCCATGACACTTCACAACACTATAAAATACTTATTGTATAATTATACTATTACAGGCCTCCCTCCACAGCCAGCTCATGTCAAAATAACATGTATATAGTACATTATTTTACGATGTTTATATGTGTTTTATGATTGTTCATGGTTCAATAGGTTAAGGAAGCAGTATTGTATTATATTTCCCTACAATATATTGGGGCACCAAACGTTCGCGATTTTTCAACATTCACGAGGCTCTTGATCCCCTAACCCTCGCGAATGTTGAGGGATACCTGTAGTTCTTGTTCTTATTTCCTCTTATCTCCATGGGGAAGTGGAACAGAATTCTTCCTCCGTAAGCCATGCGTGTCGTAAGAGGCGACTAAAATGCCGGGAGCAAGGGGCTAGTAACCCCTTCTCCTGTATATATTACTAAATGTAAAAGGAAAAACTTTTGTTTTTCATTTTGGGCCACCCCGCTTCGGTGGGAAACGGCCGACGTGTTGAAAGAAGAAAGAAGTGTGGAGTTACTAAAAGTATTTGTCAGAGGGCTGAAGAGGGGTTGTTGAGGTGGTTTGGTTATTTAGTAACTCCACACTTCTTTCTTCTTTCAACACGTCGGCCGTTTCCCACCGAAGCACTGGGGTTATTGACGTACTAGTACGCCTAAATTCTAGCGCCCTCAAATCAAGCAGAAACAGCCTGTTAGGCCTAGATGTGATAGAATGGGTCTGTGCGGTCAGTGTGCGCAGTATAAAAAAAATTCCTGCACCACACAGTGCATAATGAGGAAAAAACTCTGACCGTGTTTTTGGTTTAAAACAGCGACTTTGCAGTCTATTTTCGTATGGTATTTATTGTTGTATTCTCGTTTTCTTGGTCTCATTTGATAGAATGGAAGATATATTACAGAAATAGAGATGATTTTGATTGGTTTGACAATAACAAGTATCTTGAAATTGAGCTCAAAGTAGCGAAAATGTTCGATTTTTGACGATGTTCAAGAGTAAACAAATCACACCATGCGTCCAATACACATCAACTGGCAAGTCTAATATTCATGCACAAGTGCTCTGATATTATTTATACCATTTTTACAGTGATGCAGTTGTATACATAACAGTAAATCTTCTATTTTTTTGTGAGAATAAAAATTCAAAATGGAAAGCAAAAGTAATGTAAGAGGGGCCTGGAGACGTGACTAATGAACAGAGAAGATGTTATTTTAGTGCCAGGAATGTCTGCCTTGTTTATTATGGACCCTCTTTTGAAATTGGCATCGTTTGAAATTTGTGAAATTGGCCAAATTGCCATTTTCTGACCACTATTTTGGGTAGTTGAAATTGGTAAATAGGCGGTTTCTTGTACTCAATCGATAGAAGAAATGGAGTGCTAGCGAAATAGCTATAATTTTAGTAGACTGAAACATTGGAATGGGCCAAAAATAGGGCTCAAAGTGGACGAAATCGCCGATGCGTAGGTGTCATGGCTACCACTAACTTCGCGAAAGCATAATTCCGTTAGTGTTCGATCAAATTTCATAATTTTTGTGGCGTTATGATTGGAAAAAGATTCTCTATCATTCCATAAGAAATTTTTTTTTTTTTTTAAATTCTTGGACCCTGAGAACGAGTTTCAGAGAGACCCCTTGAACCCCCAAAGGGTTAAGACCCATTCTATGCTGATCAGGCATCTCAGGCCAATCGTGCCAAATTTGGAAACAAAAAATAAAACATATATGTATATACATTTGGGGCAGTAGCAGTACTAACCTATATATACGTTTGGACCATTTAAGGGTTAAAGGAGGGGTTTGAGATATTGGCAGTTTGGAGGGGGGTCTACTCATATATGAGCGCCTCTGCAAAGACAATGATTATGTATGAGTGATGGTGAAAGTGTTGAATGCTGATGGAAGTTTTTTTTCTTTTTGTGTTTTCCTTTCTTTTTGGGTCACCCTGCCTCGGTGGGAAACAGCCGATGTGTTAAAAAGAATTTTTTTTATTTGTCAGTTTATGTACAGTGGTACCTCGAGTTACGATATTTTTTCGTTCGAGAATGCTGTTCAAGTGCCATTACCAAACGAATTTATCCCAATAAGGAATAATGTAAAATAGACTAGTCCTTTTACATCCCAAAAAATATACCTACAAAAGCATTTAAAAAAATAAACTTACATAAAAGGGCGATTTTGGGGACCATCGTAACTCGAGGTACCACTGTATGTCTATTATATTCCTAATAAACTGTTTCATTTTCTAGATTTTTTGAAGTCTGCATTGGAAAATAAAATTGTTCAGAAAACTCTTGAAGGTTACAATTGTTTGATATGCTCCACCTCCTGTAATGGTATAGTTACTATTTCGGATCATCTGACTGGCGACCAACACCATAGGAAACTAAGGTAATTTTATAGATACAGCATTTTTTAAATAAATTTGAAAATAGTTATCAATGAAAGAGGAGTTAGAAAGACAGAATATGAAGAGGAAGATGAGATTTCTTTTTTTTCCTTTTGAGAAAAATGACTTTGGAAACCAATTTCTGTATCTTTACTGATCATATTCATCCATTTGTTGATTTGCAAAATAATTTCTGTGGTAAGTACTATTATAAAAATTTAGTAGTATTAAAAACTCCTGTATCCCCTGTAATAATTATATACCATGTATTGAAATTGGTTTTACATACCATTATTGGAATTTCCCCTGGCTTAGCTATGCAGTTAACCCCTTAACTGTCCAAACATAGATCTGCGTTGTTACCACTAGCGCTCCAAACGTTGATCTATGTTTTATTTTTCCTGAAAACCTGAACAGATTCTTGGCCCTGAAGACATTGGTAACGTGTTAGACAGTCTGGGGCTACTTAAGAAATGGCTCTTTCTGCAAATGATTTCTCCACAACAAAAGGCTGTCTGAAAGGGTCCACAATCCACAACAGTTCATGCAAGCACATCATCAAGATTCTTACCTTGATAGGGAGCTAGTGCAGCTGGTACAAGTTGGCATTAGTGGGAACTCCATGTGGGAACAATACCAGTCAAGCTGCACTATTCAGTACAGACTGTAGTCTTTATGCAAGTAATTAGGCAAACCCACAAGCAAATGAAAAAATTAAAGAGGGAACAAACGTATGGATAAAGATCAAGTTACTCTGCATATCTGGATACTCTCTTGGAGATTATGAGTTTGACACTTGCAAGTTTTAACACTAACAAATGACAGTGGAGAATCTTTCACTAATCCCACAGACTGCAAACTGAAAGCACCACAATCAAAGGGGCCAAAATCTCCACTCTGTATTTCCAAGATTTCTTATCCTTGTTTAGTTTCAATTTTCTGTTTGTCATCCAAGTCCAAGTACAGTGGTACCTCGACTTACGTTGTTATCACCTTACGTTATATTCGATATCCGTTACTTATAACGTAAGAAATTTGTATGCGACATCCGTTGTTTGATTCGTCTTACGCCTTTCGTACCGGACCTGTTCGCTTGGAGCCCAGCTGAGCGCGCACTCCAGGGAGCGTCAGTGTGCTAGTGTTTACAAGCGAGAGCGACCACCCACCCACACCCACGCATTCATACCAGTATATTGTCATTATTCCACTGTTTTTAGTGCTTGCAACTGCTAAATAAGCTACCATGGGTCCAAGGAAAGATCCTAGTGCTAAGCCTGTGGCAAAGAGGAACAGAAATATATTTACGATAGAAATGAAGAAGGAGATAATAGAAAAATATGAAAGTGGAGTGCGTATCAGTGAGCTGGCCAGGCTGTATGGTAAACCCTATTCTACCATCTCTACCATTGTGGATAAGAAATATTTAAGTAAAATCAAGGAAGCAGTTGTTGCAAAAGGTGCATCTGTGATCACAAAACACAGACCACAAGTGCTGGAAAATGTGGAAAGGTTGTTGTTGGTGTGGATCAACGAGAAACAGTTAGCAGGAGATACTGTTTCGGAGGGAATAATATGTGAAAAGCAAGGCAGTTGCATGATGATCTCCTTAAGAAAATGCCTGCAACGAGTGAAGTGAGCGAATTTAAAGCCAGCAGAGGCTGGTTTCAAAAATTTAAGAAGCGTACTGGCATACATAGTGTTGCGAGGCATGGTGAGGGAGCCAGTTGTGACAAAAGTGCGGCTGAAAAATATGTGCCTGAATTCCAGGAGTACATAGAGGCTGAACAATTCCTCCCCCAACAAGTGTTTAATTGTGATGAAACAGGCCTGTTTTGGAAGAAAATGCCCAACAGGACCTACATTACTCAGGAGGAAAAGGCACAGCCAGGACATAAGCCTATGAAAGACAGGCTAACTTTGATGCTTTGTGCCAATGCCAGTGGTGATTGCAAAGTGAAGCCTTTACTAGTGTATCTTTTTGAAAATCCCCGAGTGTTTGGCAGATGCGGTGTCAGCAAGTCTAACTTGTGTGTGATGTGGAAGTCTAACAAAAAGGCTTGGGTCACAAAGGACATTTTCTTAGATTGGTTCAATGAAGTGTTTGGCCCCAGTGTGAAGAAATATCTCGAGGAAAATAATTTGCCACTTAAGTGCCTCCTGATAATGGACAATGCTCCTTGTCATCCTCCAAACTTGGTAGAGAAAATTGTGGAGGAGTTTAAATTCATCAAAGTGAAGTTCTTGCCCCCTAATACCACTCCTCTCCTCCAGCCCATGGACCAGCAGGTCATTTCCAACTTTAAAAAACTCTATACCAAAGCAATGTTTCAAAAGTGCTTTGATGTGACCACAGACATGAACATAACCCTAAGAGAATTTTGGAAAAAACATTTCCATATGCTGCATTGTGTACACCTTATAGGTAAGGCTTGGGAGGGAGTGACTACCAGGACTTTGAACTCTGCCTGAAGAAAATTGTGGCCAGACTGTGTCCTAGAGAGGGATTTTGAAGGTTTTGGGGCTGAGCCTCAGAACCCTGAGCCTGTTTTGGAAGAAATTGTGGAATTGGGCAAGTCTTTGGGGTTAGAGGTGAGTGGTGAGGATGTGGAACAGTTGGTGGAGGAGCACAAGGAAGAGCTAACCACTGAAGATCTGCAAGAGCTTCAACAGCAACTGGAACAAGAAAGCAGAGGTCAGGACAATGGTTCAGAGGAGGAGGAGGAGGTGGAACAAAAATGGAAGAATGTGCCTTCTTCAAGGATTAGGGAGATCTGTGCCAAATGGAGTGATGTGCAAGCATTTATGGATGAATATCACCCTAACCATGCTGTTGCAGGCCGTGCTGGCAACCTGTACAATGACACTGTGGTGTCCCACTTCAGGGATGTTTTAAAGAATCGCCAGACACAGATCTCCTGGACAAATTTGTTGTTAGAAAGAGGTCCAGTGACTCTCAAGCTGGTCCTAGTGGCATTCAAAGAAAAGGGAAGTAACCCCAGAAAAGGACTTGGTACCTGCAGTGTTAATGGAAGGGGATTCCCCTTCCAAACACTAGCATACTACTCCACCTTCTCCCCTCCTCACTTCCTCCACACATCAACAACTCTTCAATAAATGTAAGTGACATGTTATTGTACAATAGTATGTATTTGCATGTGTATTTATGTATTCTTTATTCAATTATTTATTATTTAATGTCCAAAAGTTCTAAAAAATATTTTATTTAACTACTTTTGGAAGTCTTGGACGGATTAAATTTATTTCCATTATTTCTTATGGGGAAAATTGATTCGTGTTACGTTTGTTTCGTCTTAAGAAATGCCCTCTCTGACGGATTAAAAACGTAAGTCGAGGTACCACTGTATTGAGAAAAAAAAAAGTTACAGTTTTGCATCTTTCACATTTAAAACCTAGAAATAGAAGTGCCCATTGTCAGCATAAAAATAACCACATAGTCATCCAACAAATCATGGAATGGGTGGGCCTTGAACCCATGGCAGGGGCCATTGCACTAACAATTGAACCAGCTGACTTTAATAAGATTCGCTTAACTAGGTGTTTCTATATACCATAGAGAGGATAGCTTGGGCCCCATTGTGACCACAAATGCAGGTTTTTATAGACGAATCCCGAATGCCACAATAGTGGCTGTGGTGTACTCTAGCTCAAGTTGCCTACAGCGATGCCTCGCATATCCGGCCTGCCATTATCCGAACCTCGCCAATATCTGAACAGGCCCTGGGAAAGGGCAAAATTCTAAAATTATTACGAAAATATTCGAACAGTTGTTCGGATATGTCAGAAGGCTGAATCAAACTTGGCACCCACTGTTCTCAGTCCTGCTATTGTCTCCTAACTGAACAGGTGCACGACGTTGGACTCGTTTTTTAAACCTACAATGTCATCATTGATGGCGATATGACGGTGTGGATGCACATTTTTTTCCCTTCACGTATCTGGAAACTCCGTGTTTCCGAACCGGTCTCGGCCCATATAGTTCTGATATGAGAGGTATCACTGCAGCTGGATGAATCTTAGAACCAGCTGCTAAGTGGGTAATGCACTGACCTGTCAGTTTTGGCACTCATTTGTCATGGGTACAAGTCCCACCTGTTCCATGATTTGTTTACAATAGTGTTATTACAGTTTTGCGAGTCATAGTGGCGGTTTTGAAGGGGCTTGAGCTAGAGTACACAAACTTTGTTTTCAAATTTTTTTGAAGCTACTCATTTTTAAATTGGTTGTCAAATACGTTAATATTAGTGGGCTTCGTAGGTTTTTGGTTAGATTCCAAGTGGAAATATCATGATTGTTTGCTGTTGAATGATTTGGAAGAGAAGATTCAAGTTTGGTAAAAATTTGGTCTAGTATGTAAAGCAAAAAGTTGAAAGTGAATGCAGAAAGAGCATAGTGACAAGCATAAGCTTTATAGGCCAGAATGTAAGCATTAAGTGAAAACTGTATAGTATCTAGATATTGTACTGTAGTTGGTAGACTATATGTACTGATTTATGGGACACCTTAGTGCAATAATTGGAGAGAGTTGTAGTGTGTGAAAAGATGAGAAGGAATTGAGAAGTGGTATGCCATTTGAACTACAATACTGTATAAACTTTCAGTTGTTATAATGAAGTAGGGCTTACTTTTTAATATTTTTACTTTGATTGGTTACAATGTTATGCTAAGGAGTGATAACTTACATTTTACAGGGATCTCAAAACTTTGAGCAGTTTAAGAAGAATGATGAGAGCAAAAGTGACCATCCTTCACCACTGTTCTGTGGAACGTCAGAGAGACGCAGTGCTTCACCAGTAACTTCACGTGTAAATAATGAAAATTTCAGGAAATAATAATGGTTCTGTATTTAAAAAATTGACAGGTTAAAAACTACAGAAAATCAAATTCCAGAAACCTTAAAGGGTATGAAGGTTTATACACCTGCTGACTCCCTTGGCAATCTTTTTGATGAATAGTTCTGTTGCTTAGAGTATATTAGTTATATTTAGGATATAATTATGTAATTATTATTTGTTTGAATTTTAATAGAAATTTTTCTACATATAGTTTATACATCTGGACACAACTTCTTCAATATTAAGCAATAGCCAGATAAGACATTATTTATATTTTGTCATTGTCTTGTTCATTAGTTGTGTATTCTGTCAATTTTTATCCTGCTTAAGACTAAAATTGTTTTTCTTTGCTGACTCTACATAATAATCTAGTGAATAGCAATAGCAAGTTGTTAAAAGTTTCCATCCAAGAAGGTACTATCATCCTGCAGTATGGGTGTCAAATGGAATCCTGTTAAATATTTTGCACCAGTAGGGTTGCTGACTTTTTTCATAAGCATTTAAGATGGCAGATCAATTTTGAAAGCTTTTCACATTGACTACACAACTATCTTGCTTTGTTTCTGAAGTTTTTTTAACCACACCAACCATGTCAGTGAAGGTATTGTGCCCCCAAAAATGAAACCTTCCCAATAATTCATTCAAGAACTGTTGGTGGTGCAATATGTTGCAAACTGCTGTAATACAGTGGACCCCCGGTTATTGGCCATAATTCGTTCCAGAATGTTGTTCGAGTGCCGTTACTAAGCGAATTTGTTCCCATAAGGACAAATGTAAATTAGATTAGTCCGTTTAGACCCCAAAAATATACTTACAAAAATACACTTACATAATTGTTCGAGTTGGGAGTAGTATGAAATCCGGGGTCCACTGTACTTATTTTTAATCTCAGTGTTAGTCTTTTTCAATATCAGTGATCATGTTGTGCACAACAATTTAAAAATCATTTTAATCAGAATTTTTTACGAAATCTAAAATTTTAAATCCAGCATTGATGTTAGAATTTTTTAGTATAGGAAGAAATTATATGATACATTAGTGTGATAACATATTCTTTGTTTAAGGTTTCTTATCTTTTAGGTTGAAAAAATGTTTCTTAATCTTTTCAAACCTCAATTTATTTTGAAAGTTTTTGATACATTATGAAACCACTTGGAATTTTTCATCATGGTGACATTGCTGCCATCACAGTTAAGTTTGTCAGGTCTAATAGTGTGTGGGGCCGCAAAGCCTCAGAGAATAGTGAACGCTAGGAATGGGAGCAACATGCATGATGTCGCAAAGTTTGTGTGTCAGGTACAGGTTGGCCATCACTAATCCGGTATCAGTGGGACATAGTGTGCCAGATTAGTGAGTTTGCTGGATTACAGAGTGGTAAGTTAGAATACACTTAATTAACCTATCAATAGAGACTCTTTCTGCTACATCTTCCTCATTTTCATCACTGCTTTCACCTCCACTGGCTTGCTGCTGTGGATTTACAAGTATCTGCACAATTTCTGAGTCAGTGTAATGACGAAATTTAAAATTAGTGCCGGATTACTGATGGAACCAGATAACTTATTGCCAGATTAGTAATGGCTGACCTGTACTTCATCCAACTCCCCACTGGTGGGGAGATATGAAGTGCTTGATATGTGCCCAGGATATTGCAGGCATTTCCTCTAGATGGCAACACGGAGTCTGGAAAGGGAAGCTGGTCTCACTGGGGGTCCTAGGTTTCCTTAATCAGTTTGTTGCCCAACTTAAAAATCTTCAGTGCATGCTTTCCCCATGTTCCAAAGGTTTTTGATGCTAGGTCCCTGTATTTTTTGATATTCTGCACCTCCCTAAAACTGGTTTTGGTCATTGTAGAAGCTGGTATGGAGAACAAATAGATCAGATGATGCACCTGTGTTTTGTGAGTATAGAGGTGGCTAGGTGAAGAACTACACCAATAAAAATGCCTTGAGGGATCTCCTTTGCTATTTCGCTGGGATGTGATATAGTAGAACTCCCATATCCACTGATTCGGTATCCGCGGTTTCAGTTATCCATGGTTTTCTGTGGCCCAATAGGTATGTATAGGACTTGTACATAGCGTTTGCTACTATCCGCAGCAGGTCCTTGTGACGTATTCCCCGTGGATACGTTGGTCCTACTGTACAAGAGGACTGAAATGCAAGTAATGCTGTGTTGCCATACAAATTCCTATTCCTCAGTCACACTGGAAATGTTGCTTGATTCCACTGATGGTCTTCCAGTGACACATTTAATGCCTCCCCAAATATTGATCTTAGGAGTGTCACTTTTACTTAATTTTTGTTGTCAAAGGATGGTGCTTGCCTTAAGAAATATGATATTCTAGACAGTGTTACACATGTTGGAAGATATAGGGTGTTAGCATCCAGATCACTCATTCTAGCCTCCATCCACTTCAGGTCATTCAACTTGTCCTTGAGGACTGTTTCATTAGCCTGATGACCCCTTTGGTGCTCCCAGTAGGATGTTCATAGTGGGTGTGGTATTTGAGACTTTTGATAGGATGGTTCTAACAGCCATTATTAAATCTTTGTTTGTCGGGATTATTTCACGTTTGGAAGAGTTGAGAACGAGTTCCACCAGGGACTTCACCATACCTGCGAGAGTGCCATCATTCAGGTTGCATATGTTGAGTTTGCTGCCTGAGCTGGCTGTGAGTTCTTACTTTAGTAAATAAATAAATTCGTAATAAAGCAGGGAGTATGTAGGAAGTGAATGTGTGTAGATATTTGGAAGTGAACTTGTCGGCAGATGGGGATATGAAAGATGAGGTGAACCATAGAATTTATGAAGTGAAGGTGTATTGAGGCATCTGTGGGGACAAAGGACATTATCTGTCAAGGCATAAAGGGGAATGTATGAGAGTATAGTGGTACCAACGCTTTTATATGGGTGTGAAGCTTGGGTTATGAATGTTGCAGTGAGGAGGAGGGATGTGAAGCTCGAGTTGCAAATGTTGCAGTGAGGAAGTTAGAGGCAGTTCAGATGTTATGTCTGAGGGCAATGTGTGCTGTAAATATTATGCAGAAAATTCATAGTTTGGAGATTAGGTGGTTACTAAAAGT
Source organism: Cherax destructor (assembly GCA_009830355.1). Lineage (NCBI taxonomy): Eukaryota > Metazoa > Arthropoda > Malacostraca > Decapoda > Parastacidae > Cherax > Cherax destructor. Next base: position 45,908 of record WNWK01006054.1, on the reverse strand, counting down.
ATTATCCAGAAGGCTGAGGAAGGGTTGTTGAGGTGGTTTGGAGGTGGATGGAGCAAAATAGGATGACTTGGAGGTAAGGCAGGGTAGGGGTTACCATAGGAAAGTATGTAGGAAGAGGGTAAAGAAGGTTTTGTGTGTAAGGGGACAGACATGTGTGAGCATGTTAGATAGGAGTGAGTGGAAGCAAATGATTTTGGGGACCACTTGTTCGTTTGTTCGATTTTGGGGATCTGATGAGTTGTTGGAGTGTAATCAAGGTAACATTTTGTGAAGGGATTCAGGGAAACCGGTTAGCCAGACCTGAGTACTAGAGATGGGAAGTACAGTGCCTTCACTCAAAAAGAGGGGTTAAGGATATTTGCAGTTTGGAGGGGCATCTGAACTGTAGTATCTACATGCCTCTGACAAAACTGATGGTGAAAGTGTATTTTATTCACATTGCCCTACCTCGGTGGGAAACTGCCAATGTGTTAAAAATTTAATAAAGCAGACAATTATGAACCGATTGTCATTCTCAGCAGAATGTTTGGGGGATGGGACTGTGCCCCCCACACATTGCATGAGGAACAGCTAACCTCTCACCCTGCATTTCACTTTAGTGGCTAGAATGCCTACAGTGCTTGTTGTGGTCTATTTTTAAACTGATTAACCCCTGTGGTTTAGCGCTTCTATTTGATTATAATAATAATAATTTTAAACTGATTGATTGATAATAGTTAAAAATTGGCCAGAATTTCCAAATTCTGGGCTCTTAATAGGGTAGTTCTAATGGTCGAATGAGCAGTTTTTTGCAGTGAAGGGAGAGTGGAAGGCATACTAGTGAAATAGTTGAGAACTAGATCAGTTTGAGCACTGGAGTGACCTAAAAGAGGCCTCAAAGTAGGCAAAATCGCTGTTTCACGAAGTGCTCCCTCCCTGACCTCCAGCTTCATATTTTTGGTGTCGTTAACTATAAAAAAAAAAAAATTTTTTTTTTTTTTTTTTTTTTTACCAATTTAAAGATTTTTTTTTTTAGACTTGTAGATACAGAAGTTGCTTTCAATTTGGGGTATGTGGACAGTTTAAGGGTTAAAGTAGAATTCAGGAATGCATTCAACCTAAGTGAAGAGATGTGGCCTTGACAGCTGTTGTTCAGCAAGCATTAAATTTTTGTTAGGACATCCAGCAGTGAGACCCACTTGCTTCATTCCTCTTCTGCATAGCAGCAAGAGAACCCTCAACTAGCTTAAGCAGCAAACTAGTACCTAGAAGATGGCACTCTGGCATTTACTGCAGCTGTTATTAAGTTGATGAGTGCCGACAGCAAAATGCTCAGAATTATGCTTACCCTGAGGTCCTCCTCTATCAGGAAGGTTTGCAGCCTTTGTCCCTCAGCCTGTACATTATTTCCATACATCTTTGCACTTCTCTGACTTTCATAATGTTTTATTTGCTGGGGTTAAATTCCACTAGCCACTTGTCAGATCAATTCTGTAGCTTGTTTGGATCCATTCTCATTAGTTTCACATCTGGGAACAGGGACACCTGTGACTCAGTTTCCTGTCATGTCATTCGCATACACTAGAAACAGTACTGGTTCAAGTACTGATCCTTGTGAAACCCCACTCATCACTAGCCCATTCTATCTCTCTGTTAGTAACTTATTGCTTCATTCCTGTTGAGTATTCCTTGAGCAACTGTAGTGCTTTTTCCTGTAATTCTTGCCTGCTTCTCTAGATTTGTGCCAGTCTCTTATGGGGTACTGTATTGAACACCTACTTGCAGTCCAAAAATATACAGGGTACCCATCCCTCTCCTGCTTAATTTTTGTTACCTTCTCATAGAACTAGAAGATTTGCGAGACAGGATTTTCCATCTCAAAACCTGTGCTGGTTGTTTATGAATCCTCTTCTTTCCAGGTGTTCCAATATTCTGATATAATCTTCTCCATAACCGTACATACTATGCATGTTAGTGACACTCGCCTGTTTATCTCCTTTTTCAAATATTGGGACTACATTTACTGTTATCCAGCCCTCTGGCAGTTGCCCTGTTTCAATCTATTTGTTAAAGACTGCTGGTGGTTCACTCCTGTTCTCTCTCAGAACCCACAGAAAGATTGCCTTCGAGGTATCTAGTTTACCCTGTATTTTCTTCACACCTCTCTCCCTTAGTATTGTGTCCAGTACTCGTTGGCGCACTCTTTAACTCTCGCAGTGTTTCTGATTCCACTGAGAATACCTCCAAAAGTCTTTCTTTCGTTCAGCTCCTCACAGATACCCTGGTCGTTCCTAGTGAGAATCCTTCTTTCATTCATCCTTATTACCTTCACCATTGTCTTCCTACTGTTTGGTTTTACATCAACTTGGGTTCAGATTTTGCTTTTTATGTTCTCAAATTGTGGTTCAGCCCCTCTTACCCATGCATTTTCATTTTTAGCTCTTCTGCTTGCTTCCATATTCTCTGATGTATTTTACTTCTCATGTCTTCCATGCTCTTGAATTTTTATATTTTGCCTTCCTGCACTTCTGGGTGAATCAGTGGCTCATTCTCTTCTTGCCCATGCTTTTACTGTTCTGAGTATTAATTTTTCCTCTACCGCCTGCCATTTTCCATCTACATACTCCATTTGATTTCCTGCATTCCTTCTAGCTTCCTTTAACTTGGCATTTGGTTTGGGAATTGCCTCACACCATCATAGTCTTCCTTTTCTTTTAAGTCAGGTTTGACCTGTCCTTCATTCTCTCTATTCCTTGATATGTTCACTTCCACAGGGTTTTCCAACCTCTGTCCTGGTTGCTAGCAACAAGAGTGCTCTCGTATTTTGATGTCCTCTACATCAGAGTCGCTTGGGTGAACACAAGTTCCAGCCTCTCTGGTTTGTCATCTCTCCCTAGTTAAGGTTTCCATCACCACCTCCAACAGCTTAGCTCTCAATGTTTCTGGTCCCCCATGATCAGTAGTGCGTGTCTGTTTTGTTTATTTGATTGGCCATATAACTATTATTGAACATATCAGATATGGCAAATATTATGTATGACTGCAATTATGAAAAACCCCAAGTGGTTTCGTGTGTTGACATATGCTATTTATAGTTTAACTGTAGTGGTACTTGGTAAACAATGTGCTTAAGTTTTTGCCAAGCTCTGATTTACATGTTTTTGTTTCTTATCAGTTGTAACTAGTATTTATTGAGTTCCATTTTTAAAGGTACAGGTTGGTCATACAAACATGACTTCTATCTAGTAATTTGCAGGGTTCACTTAGATTGAAACCGTTTTTCAACCTAGGTTAATACTGCCAGTTAGTAGATAGAAGTCATGTTTGTATGACAAAGCTCTATAGTTTTTCTAGCTACTCAGTTTTAAGTGTTTATCTTGTATATTTTTAACGTTTATGTATTTCATTTTAACTTGTGTCAAAATAAAGTTGTTAATCAATGCGTTATTTTTTTATCACCGTAATACCTTAACAATGAAATCTTGACTTCAAAAGAAAATTAGTCACTAAAAATGGTAGTTAGGTTGCATATCGTAGCCTCTGCATTGTTTCCAGATTCACATATGTGGTTAGTGAGAGTATCTTCTGGAAAGTGGAATGGCCTCATTGGTTGGGTGGTAGCATGTGGCTTGCTTTGTTCCACAGTACCCTAGCAAGAAAGGATCACGAAGCCCCTTATACATATGGGCAGCACTGGCTGGGGCTATTACTCTGGTGGAATAATGCAAATAAGTTATTTGGCATAAGGAATAGTGAAAGCTAGATCCAAGGCATTTGAACTACCCTCATTTTCCATAAATCATACCTCATCACCTGTTTCCCAGCTGCTATATAACCCCAATGGGTTTATTTCTGCACCATTAATAAAACATGTATAACACAAACAGACCAGCTTTTATACAGCTTGAAAACAATTTTGGATCTGTAGTTTAAGCCTGGCGACTAACTTTAATGTCAATGAGGGGTTTTTGATCCAAGAAACTGAACTTGGATCGAACCTGATTACCTCCCATTCTCCAGGCACTATATAACCTTTGGGGTTAGCGCTTCTGCTTGATTAAAGTAAAATATGATAGACGGTATAAGGCCAAGACTACTAGCCAGGGTGACTGTGAAACACAAGCCACGTAACAATGGTAGTTTTGAAGTTAATTGTCCTCTCACGGTCGCTGTATAACCCCTGTGGTTTAGCGCTTCTATTTGATTATAATAATAATAATTGATTAATAATAATAATTGATTATAATAATAATTGTCCTCTCACGGGAGCTGCTGCCTTGATGCTGGTGGGCCACTCTTGATCCAAGGAATTAGAACTGTTCTCTCATTCCTTTGATAGTCTCTCCTCCCTTGTAGGTTTGCGCTTCTTTTTTATTATAATGATAGAGCCGCCTCACCTACTGACTGTCTCTGGCGTCCTTGTCACCCTGCTGGTCTGTGATCTGGCATATTACATTTTGAGCACATTCAACGCTGTATAACCCTGGTGGGTTTAGCGCTTAGTTTTGATTATAATAACACTAGTAAACAATTTTTGAAAAGTTGTATGCTTAGATGAGATTAGTTAATTATGTATTTTCATGTCCTGAATCCAAACATCACCTTGAAAAATGCTGATTGGTTATAGGTTTAAAGATACGAGACATGTAATATTTGATTATTTTATTATAATGTAAAATATGTGTCAGTATGTTTTAAACTCTGATCCGTACCAACTCTCTGCCTTTTTGCTTGACGCTTATAGTGGGCTGAAGAATCATCTCTTGCCAATGTCCAGCAATAATCTGCAAGCATTCTTGTGCCCCATTTGCCCTGGTACCATTTTTCCATGGTTGAAATATCTTGGTGAAACCTTTCACCATGTTCGTCACTAACTGCCCCACAGTTCGCTGGAAAAAAGTCTAAATGTGGGTACCATGCAGAAATAACAATTGTTGGTATGGTCTGTTGGCTCCCGCCATGTCATTGGCACAGCAAAAGGCATTCCTTTCCTCTTCCTGTTCAACTCCAGGTAGTCAGGTCTAAGCCGGGAAGTGATGGACCTGCCTCGCATGGGTCAGTAGGCATGCTGCAGTGTTCCTTCTTTATTATGTTAAGTATATATATCATTCAGTAGGAAAATAAAATTAATATAATATGCCTCGCATGCATATCAATAGCTTGTTCAGTGAATATTTATTATAAGTTTAAAAAGTGTTTGGCTAAGAAAATCACCAACCTTTCACCTCAAAATATAAACGTGGAGAGCACAACCACCTTCTATGACTGCTGGAACAATAATGAAGGTCAGTGAGACTGTGAGTGTGGTAAGAAACACACTGCCTGTTGCAACCTGTTGTGACACTTTGGCATTTATTGAAAAGTAGAGTTAACAAACATTTTTAACCATAGTATTCATTATCAGTGACCTAAAATTAGTTGGACATTGCTACTCTGGTCTCTGAAGCATTTTGGTTGTTGACCAGTGTAATATGACTTGAAAGCCTACTTTTCCCATTGCCAAACCCTTCAATGAAGGAATCGAACCTGCTTCTCCCTTGGATCGAACATAAATATGTCCCATTCCCCCACGTGACACTGACATCTAGGGGTTTAGCGCTTAACCATGAATGTAATTATAACTAGTTATTTCATTCCCGCTAACCCCTACCCACCCTCATCACAGTCTTCCTCTCCCACATCCCTCCCTGTAGCACTGTATGACCCTCTTATGTTTAGCGCTTCATTTGATCGTATTATTTTTATTGGATGTATTTCAGTCACTGCGCGATCCGAGGAAGATATCCCCCAGTTCTCTCTACCTCAATGCACTCAACTAAAATAGTGTGTGACATAAGTTGCAGTTAAACATTAGCATTGAAGATTTGAAGGGAATCAAGAGGCAGTCACAAGTCATCATTTGGAAACTAGCAAATTAGGACGCGAACCAAATCTAATTCAGAGGGACCAGAACGACCAATATCCTAAAATACATAAGCACTTTGTGAGTGAAGCTCAGATGTTGCGGCATTAAGTAATTAGCATAGAAGGCTTGAAGCTAATTATACATGAGACTCAGAAATTATCGGATACCGGGAGAGGGTTTCGGAGGTTAACGGCCAGGCAGCCCAGTCTGAGACCAGGCCTCTGATCAACCAGGCTGTTACTGCTGGCAGCACAAACTGACGTACGAACCACAGCCCGGCTGGTCAGGTACTGACTTTAGGTGCTTGTCCAGTGCCTGCTTGAAGACAGTCAGGGGTCTATTGGTAATCCCTCTTATGTATGCTGAAAGGCAGTTGAACAGGCTTGGGCCCTTGACACTTATTGTGTTCTCTCAATGTACTTGTGGAGCCCCTGTTTTTCATTGGGAAAATGTTGCATCGTCTGCCGAGTCTTTTGCTTTCATAGGGAGTGATTTTCGTGTGCAAGTTTGGTACTAATCCCTCTAAGATTTTCCAAGTGTATATTATCATGTATCTCGCCTGTGTTCCAGGGAATACAAATCAAGGGACTTCAACCATTCCCAGTAATTTAGGTGCCTTATCGTACTTATGTGTGCTGTGAAAGTTCTTTGTACACTCTCCAGGTCAGCAATTTCGCCTTCCTTGAAGAGGGCAGTTAGTGTACAGCTGTATTCCAACCTAGAGAGAAAAAGCGATTTGAAGAGAATCATCATGGGCTTGGCGTCCCTAGTTTTGAAGGTTCTCATTATCCATACTATTATTTTTCTAGCAGATGCGGTAAATACATTGTTGTGGTCTTTGAAGGCGAGATCCTCTGACATGATCACTTCCAGTTCCTTCACATTACTTTTTCGCTCTATTGTATGATTAGAATTTGTTGTATACCCTGATACAGTTTTAATTTCCTCAAGTTTTCAATATCTGAGTAGTTGAAATTTCTCTTCATTGAACTTCATATTGTTTTGAGTGGCATGTCTGAAGATTTGGTTGACGTCCGCTTGGAGTCTTGCGGTGTCTTCGATGGAAGACACTGTCATGACAATGGGCTGCAGAAAACAATATGAAGTTCAATGATGAGAAATTTCAATTACTCCGATATGGAAAACGTGAGGAAATTAAAATTTCGTCGGAGTATAAAACAAATTTCAACCACACAATAGAGCGAAAAACTAATGTCAAAGACCTGGGAGTGATCATGTCAGAGGATCTCACCTTCAAGGACCATAACACTGCAGCAATCGCATCTGCTAGAAAATTGACAGGATGGATAATGAGAACCTTCAAAACCAGTGATGCCAAGCCCATGTTGACACTTTACAGATCGCTTGTTCTATCTAGGCTTGAATATTGCTGCACACTAACTGCACCTTTCAAGGCGGGTGAAATTGCTGACCTTGAAAATGTGCAGAGAACCTTCACGGCACGCATAACTGCGATAAACCACCTCAATTACTGGGAACGCTTGAAGTTTCTAAACCTGTACTCCCTAGAACGCAGGCGGGAGAGATATATTATTATAAACACTTGGAAAATCCTAGAGTGATTAGTACCAAACTTGCACACGAAAATCGCTCCCTAAGAAAGCAAAAGACTCGGCAGACGATGCAACATCCCCCCAATGAAAAGCAAGGGTGCCACTAGCACGTTGAGGGACAACACAATAAGTGTCAGGAGCCCAAGACTGTTCAACTGCCTCCCAGCTTACATAAGGGGGATTACCAATAGACCCCTGGCTATCTTCAAGCAGGCACTGGACAGGCACCTAAAGTCGGTACCTGACCAGCCAGGCTGTGGTTCGTACTTTGGACTGCATGCGGCCAGCAGTAACAGCCTGGTTGATCAGGCCCTGATTCACCATTAGGCCTGGTCACAGACCGGGCCGCGGGGGCGTTGACCCCTGGAACTCTCTCCAGGTAAACTCCAGGTACATCTTGTCACAATCATGACAAGTTACAAAGGTATTTACAGATTACAGAGGTACATAATGGGTCCAGGGACTGGGCCCCAAAATTTTGATAGCTGAACAAGGTACAAAGGTAATGAACTCACAAGTTACAAAAGTAATGAATCATGTAAGTAAATTTACTTACTTACGTTTATACATGGTTACAGTCATGAACAAATTATAAAGTAATGAGCAATTCACACGTCCACACCCGGTCACAACTGTAATGAGTTATCGGTGCAAATATTAATTGTTGAGTCACACACACACACGAGCATACATACACACACGAGCATGCATACTCACACGAGCATACATACACACACGAGCATACATACACGAGCATACATACTCACACGAGCATACATACTCACACGAGCATACATACATACACGAACATACATACACACACGAGCATACATACACACACTAGCATACATACACACACGAACATACATACACACACGAGCATACATACACACACGAGCATACATACACACACAAGCATACATACACACACGAACATACATACACACACGAGCATACATACATACACGAACATACATACACACACGAACATACATACACACACGAGCATACATACACACGCGATCATACATACACACACGAGCATACATACACACACGAGCATACATACACACACGAGCATACATACACACACGAGCATACATACACACACGAGCATACATACACACACGAGCATGCATACTCAGGAGCTATGAGTCGACCCCTGCAACCACAACTAGGTGAGTACATACAGACAAGAGCATACATATACACACGAGTATACATACACACACGAACATACATACACACACGAGCACACGCACTCACACACATATATGAGTACACAAATACACACGCAAACACATACACAAGCACACACATACATACACACACACACAGAAGTAAGACACGAGAGAGAGGGGTGGATAGACTGCATTTTCTTGAACTGCAAGAAGGCGTTCGACACAGTTCCTCACAAGAGGTTAATGCAAAAGCTAGAGGATCAGGCACACGTAACAGGAAAGGCACTGCAATGGATCAGAGAATATTTGACAGGGAGGCAACAACGAGTCATGATACGTGACGAGGTGTCAGAGTGGGCACCTGTGACGAGTGGGGTTCCACAAGGGTCAGTCCTAGGACCTGTACTGTTTTTGGTATATGTGAATGACATAACGGAAGGGATAGACTCAGAAGTGTCCCTGTTTGCAGATGATGTGAAGTTAATGAGAAGAATTAAATCAGTCGAGGATCAGGCAGGACTACAAAGAGACCTGGACAGGCTACAAGCCTGGTAAGTAAGTAAGTAAGTAAGTTTATTCAGGTATACACAAATACAGTTACATAGATTATCATACATAGCAGCATATGAGTAGAAAACCTAGGATAACCCCAAAAGTCAGACAGAGTGACTTATTTCCATTGGGGTCCATTTAATACCTTAATATTAGACACTAGTAGATACTAGTTATTATACTAAAATTAAAAGGAATAAGGTAAAAAGAGTTATTTACATGTACATATATGTTATCTAAAAAAAATAAAAATCATTCTCCTCCCTTTCTGTCGCTACATTCATTAGGTCCAGTAACTGGCTCCTTGAATTTAACCCTGCCAAATGTAAAGTCATGAAGATCGGGGAAGAGCAAAGAAGACCGCAGACAGAGTATAGTCTAGGTGGCCAAAGACTGCAAACCTCACTCAAGGAAAAAGATCTTGGGGTGAGTATAATACCGAGCACATCTCTTGAGGAACACATCAATCAGATAACTGGTGGAGCATACGGGCGGCTGGCAAACCTAAGAATAGCGTTCCAATACCTCACTAAGGAATCATTCAAGACTCTGTACACCACCTCTGTACAAACATATACGTCAGGCCCATACTGGAGTATGCAGCACCAGTTTGGAACCCACATTTGGTCAAGCACGTCAAGAAATTAGAGAAAGTGCAAAGGTTTGCAACAAGACTAGTCCCAGAGCTAAGGGGATTGTCCTACGAAGAAAGGTTAAGGGAAATCGCCCTGACGACACTAGAGGACAGGAGGGTTAGGGGAGACATGATAACGACATATAAAATACTGCGAGGAATAGATAAGGTGGACAGAGACAAGATGTTCCAGAAAGGGGACACAGAAACAAAGGGTCACAATTGGAAGTTGAAGACTCCTATGAGTCAAAGGGATGTTAGGAAGTATTTCTTCAGTCATAGAGTTGTCAGGAAGTGGAATAGCCTAGAAAGCGACGTAGTGGAGGCATGAACCATATATAGTTTTAAAACGAGGTTTGATAAAGCTCATGGAGCAGGGCGAGAGAGGACCTAGTAGCAATCAGTGAAGAGGCGGGGCCAGGAGCTATGACTCGACCCCTGCAACCACAAATAGGTGAGTACACACACACACACATACACACACGTGGTAATGTTTTATTTACAGGGAGCAAAGTCAGGGTATTTTTCCAGTATGGTCTGTAATATACCATTGTCGATAAAATACTTTGACATATCTTCAACATTTCTGAGTGAGTTGTCTCTGAATTCATTAATTTTATCGCACTCCAGTACATAATGACGCAGGGTGTGACAATAGTCCATCTGGCAAAGTTTACATTTTGTTTGGTCTACATCTGGTGGTGGTGATTTAACCTGCCAAAGATACTTGTAACCCAGCCGGAGGCGGGTGGTAGTGACATCCAAGAGTCTGCTTATTTTGTTGGATGCACCATAGACATGAGGCTCCTCCTGCATGATAGAATGATGATAGATGGACTGACTGGTGTCAATCTCCCTGAGTCTTAAGTCAATAAAGTTCAAGTGAAGTTCTTTTCGTACTATTGTTCTCAAACTGCTAACTGACAAGCCAAGATTGTAATCTACTCCTTCTTTGAAAGCAAACAAACAAACAAACAAGCAAACAAACAAACAAACAAGCAAACAAACAAACAAATTTTATTTCATTGAATTTGTACATAGTTAGTTTAATATCTTTATTATGCACCCCATACCCATCCTGTGGGTGGTAGTCAAAAGATTACAGAGGTACATAACTGGTCCATTGACTGGACTCCAAAGTTTTGATAGCTGAACAAGTTACAGCGGTAATGAACTAGATCTGGTCACAATTATGACAAGTTACAAAGGTAATGAGCTCCAGGTAGAGCTGGTATGAGTTGCATTCTGGGGACAGAATTGACTAATGTGCCTGAAATGCTCTGCATAACAAGGGATTTTCTATATAGTAGTATGTCACTGATGTCAGCTAGGCCTGTATACCATGTACATGTACTTGTAGTAAATAAAGATATTATTATTATTATTATTATCAGCAGAAGCATACAAGTTAAAGATGTTGAGAGCAGAGTTCCCAATATAAATCCTAACACTGGGATTTTTCAGGGACTCTGCACTCTTGTAGACACACAATATCAATGAGTTCGGTAGTTACTTTATGGTGAAGATCAGAAAATCTTTTTGTAAGTGATGCAATATTCCAACTTAAAATAGAAAGTTTATATGAGTGTTGCAGGAGCACCCGTGCTCTGTGGTCAGTAACATAAGAGGAATATGATGGTTTATGCTGGTTATACAAGGTGTTGCAGGAGCACCCGTGCTCTGTGGTCAGTAACATAAGAGGAATATGATGGTTTATGCTGGTTATACAAGGTGTTGCAGGAGCACCCGTGCTCTGTGGTCAGTAACATAAGAGGAATATGATGGTTTATGCTGGTTATACAGGTGTTGCAGGAGCACCCGTGCTCTGTGGTCAGTAACATAAGAGGAATATGATGGTTTATGCTGGTTATACAAGGTGTTGCAGGAGCACCCGTGCTCTGTGGTCAGTAACATAAGAGGAATATGATGGTTTATGCTGGTTATACAAGGTGTTGCAGGAGCACCCGTGCTCTGTGGTCAGTAATACACAAGATGGCTGCTTCGACCTAACTGCTGCCGCCCAGCGCAGAAGAAAAACATGTCTTCTTGAGGATTATTATGGCCGATGTAGGCGACAAGGCAAAGAATAAGAAGAAGATACGTAGAGTGTTGCAGAAGGTGGGTGTGGAATGGTGTAGATGTTACTGTAGAGAGTAGCAGTAGTGTAGGGTAGATACTACGTTATCACCTCGACCTTCACGCGTTCTGCTCACTCATTTTTACATCTGTCTTGCTTTTCACTTCGATGACTCGTTAATAACCTCGCTTATGGGGGGTTATTAATGCTCACTCGTCATTTGCAAGTGACCAGTGAGATGTTATTTATATTAGTTGTGACCCCCTCCCCCATCCCCACTTTTCCCGTGTGTTAATGATGAACCACTAGTTCTGAACCTTAAGAAATGTTTTCTTTGGTCACTATGAGGCTACATTAATCACCTGCTGTTGAAGTATCACCTCTAGAAGTAACAACAGTCTCCTGCTGTACAGGCTACAGCAGTCACCTGCTGTAGAGGCAACAACAATCACTTGCTGTAAAGGCAACAATCACCTTTTGTAGAAGTAACAGTCACCTGCTGTAAAGTAACAACAACCACCTGTAGAAGTAACAATCACCTGCAGTAGAGGCTAGAGCAAGCACCTGTTGTAGAGGCTGCAGCAATTACTTTCTGTAATAATAATAATAATGTTTATTTCTACAAGTACATAATACAACTTCTACAGACCTAGCTGATATCAGTGACCTACTGTATAGAAAGTCCCAGGTTATGAAGAGCATTTCAGGGAAGCTATTAATCTTGTTCCCCAGGATGCGACCCACACCAGTCGACTAGCACCCAGGTAGGTACCTACTTGCTGCGAGGTGAACATGGGCAGCAGGTTTAAAGAAATACTATGCCCATTGTTTCCACCCGTACTGGGGATTGAACCATGGACTCTTAAATGTGTGAGCTGAGTGGGCTACTAACCAAGCTGTGGCATACCTAGAGGCTAGAAGAAACATCTCCTGTAGAAGGAACACCATTCACCTGCTGTAGAGGCTAAACAATTACCTACTGTAGAGGCGAGAACCGTTACCTGCTGTAGAGGCGAGAACCGTTACCTGCTGTAGAGGCGAGAACCGTTACCTGCTGTAGAGGCGAGAACCGTTACCTGCTGTAGAGGCGAGAACCGTTACCTGCTGTAGGCGAGACGTCCTGCTGTGAGGCGAACCGTTACCTGCTGTAGAGGCGAGAACCGTTACCTGCTGTAGAGGCGAGAACCGTTACCTGCTGTAGAGGCGAGAACCGTTACCTGCTGTAGAGGCGGAACCGTTACCTGCTGTAGAGGCGAGAACCGTTACCTGCTGTAGAGGCGAGAACCGTTACCTGCTGTAGAGGCGAGAACCGTTACCTGCTGTAGAGGCGAGAACCGTTACCTGCTGTAGAGGCGAGAACCGTTACCTGCTGTAGAGGCGAGAACCGTTACCTGCTGTAGAGGCGAGAACCGTTACCTGCTGTAGAGGCGAGAACCGTTACCTGCTGTAGAGGCGAGAACCGTTACCTGCTGTAGAGGCGAGAACCGTACCTGCTGTAGAGGCGAGACGGTACCTGCAGAGGGGAGACGGTACCTGCAGTAGGAGGAGCACGGTCACCTGCAGTAGGAGGAGCAGCGGTCACCTGCAGTAGGAGGAGCAGCGGTCACCTGCAGTAGGAGGAGCAGCGGTCACCTGCAGTAGGAGGAGCAGCGGTCACCTGCAGTAGGAGGAGCAGCGGTCACCTGCAGTAGGAGGAGCAGCGGTCACCTGCAGTAGGAGGAGCAGCGGTCACCTGCAGTAGGAGGAGCAGCGGTCACCTGCAGTAGGAGGAGCAGCGGTCACCTGCAGTAGGAGGAGCAGCGGTCACCTGCAGTAGGAGGAGCAGCGGTCACCTGCAGTAGGAGGAGCAGCGGTCACCTGCAGTAGGAGGAGCAGCGGTCACCTGCAGTAGGAGGAGCAGCGGTCACCTGCAGTAGGAGAGCAGCGGTCACCTGCAGTAGGAGGAGCAGCGGTCACCTGCAGTAGGAGGAGCAGCGGTCACCTGCAGTAGGAGGAGCAGCGGTCACCTGCAGTAGGAGGAGCAGCGGTCACCTGCAGTAGGAGGAGCAGCGGTCACCTGCAGTAGGAGGAGCAGCGGTCACCTGCAGTAGGAGGAGCAGCGGTCACCTGCAGTAGGAGGAGCAGCGGTCACCTGCAGTAGGAGGAGCAGCGGTCACCTGCAGTAGGAGGAGCAGCGGTCACCTGCAGTAGGAGGAGCAGCGGTCACCTGCAGTAGGAGGAGCAGCGGTCACCTGCAGTAGGAGGAGCAGCGGTCACCTGCAGTAGGAGGAGCAGCGGTCACCTGCAGTAGGAGGAGCAGCGGTCACCTGCAGTAGGAGGAGCAGCGGTCACCTGCAGTAGGAGGAGCAGCGGTCACCTGCAGTAGGAGGAGCAGCGGTCACCTGCAGTAGGAGGAGCAGCGGTCACCTGCAGTAGGAGGAGCAGCGGTCACCTGCAGTAGGAGGAGCAGCGGTCACCTGCAGTAGGAGGAGCAGCGGTCACCTGCAGTAGGAGGAGCAGCGGTCACCTGCAGTAGGAGGAGCAGCGGTCACCTGCAGTAGGAGGAGCAGCGGTCACCTGCAGTAGGAGGAGCAGCGGTCACCTGCAGTAGGAGGAGCAGCGGTCACCTGCAGTAGGAGGAGCAGCGGTCACCTGCAGTAGGAGGAGCAGCGGTCACCTGCAGTAGGAGGAGCAGCGGTCACCTGCAGTAGGAGGAGCAGCGGTCACCTGCAGTAGGAGGAGCAGCGGTCACCTGCAGTAGGAGGGAGCAGCGGGCGTCACCTGCAGTAGGAGGAGCAGCGGTCACCTGCAGTAGGAGGAGCAGCGGTCACCTGCAGTAGGAGGAGCAGCGGTCACCTGCAGTAGGAGGAGCAGCGGTCACCTGCAGTAGGAGGAGCAGCGGTCACCTGCAGGAGGCAGCGTCACCGGTAGAGGAGCAGCGGTCACCTGCAGTAGGAGGAGCAGCGGTCACCTGCAGTAGGAGGAGCAGCGGTCACCTGCAGTAGGAGGAGCAGCGGTCACCTGCAGTAGGAGGAGCAGCGGTCACCTGCAGTAGGAGGAGCAGCGGTCACCTGCAGTGAGGAGGAGCAGCGGTCACCTGCAGTAGGAGGAGCAGCGGTCACCTGCAGTAGGAGGAGCAGCGGTCACCTGCAGTAGGAGGAGCAGCGGTCACCTGCAGTAGGAGGAGCAGCGGTCACCTGCAGTAGGAGGAGCAGCGGTCACCTGCAGTAGGAGGAGCAGCGGTCACCTGCAGTAGGAGGAGCAGCGGTCACCTGCAGTAGGAGGAGCAGCGGTCACCTGCAGTAGGAGGAGCAGCGGTCACCTGCAGTAGGAGGAGCAGCGGTCACCTGCAGTAGGAGGAGCAGCGCAAGCCACAGAAGTGACCCCCAGAACAACCAGAATCTGTCTTGAGCTTCAGGTTCAGGGAAATCCAAGCACCCAAGTCAAGCAGCCAGTGGTGACAAGTGATAGCAAGTATTCCATCCTTGTTCAGAATTTCTTTGATGTCTTATGCAGTCTAGAGGAAGAAAACCTTGATGTTGCTTCACCTGCTGTAGAGACTAAAGAAATCACGTGCCACAGAGGGCGCAGAAGCCAGCTGCAGCAGAAGATGCCAATGACTGGGGGACATTTGACCGGGATACGATTGTCCTGTCACAATTTACTGTACTTTATGCCAGGTAAACTCCAGGTATATTCTTCAACATTAAGTGGGTTGTATAAAGGAGATAGTTATACTGTATTTTGGGCATATGGGTAAAAACTACATATTCTTTTTATAACAAAACCTAATGTACTGTAACCCAACCTAACCCAGCTTAATTTAACCTAGAATTTAACTTGTCTCTTGTAAGATAAGTTAGATTTTCTTAACAGTAGGATAAGTTTAGTTACCAAAAAAACAGTTTTTTTCTATGTCCAAAATATAATTTGTCTTCATTGCTAAAAAACAAAACAAAGGTAAGAACGTAAGAAAGAAGGAACACTGCAGCAAACCTACTGGCCCATGCAAGGCAGGTCCAAGTCTCCCACCGGCTTAAGCCAATGACCCAGGTCAGGTCACATCCACTTAAGGAAGGAGCACGGCATCAGACCTATTAGCACAAGCTAGTCAGGTCCAACTCACACCCACTCGTGTATTTATCTAACATATTTTTAAAACTACACAACGTTTTAGCTTCTATGATGGTACTCGGGAGTTTGTTCCACTCATCCACAACTCTATTATCAAACCAGTGCTTTCCTATATCCTTCCTGAATCTGAATTTTTCCAACTTTAAACCATTGCTGTGAATCCTGTCTTGGCTAGGTAATTTTAGCATGCTATTTACATTCCCTTTATTTATTCCTGTTTTCCATTTATACACCTCAATCATATCCTTAATTTTACACCTTTCTAAAGAGTGCAGATTCAGGGCCTTCAGTCTATCCTCATATGGAAGATTTCTGATACATGGGATCAACTTTGTCATCTTCCTTTGTATGTTTTCCAGTGCATTTATATCCATTCTGTAATAGGGTGACCAAAACTGTGCAGCGCAATGTATATGAGGCCTAACCAAGGATATATAGAGTTGAAGAACAACCTGAGGACTCCTATTATTTATGCTTCTTGGTATGAAGCCAAGGATTCTGTTCACTTTATTGTGAACACTTATGAACTGTTGTCTTGGTTTTAGATTACTGCTAACCAGAACTCCCAAATCCTTTTCAATCAGTACTATTAAGATCAACATTAAAGTAAATATAGCCCAGGTATTTTTCTGTGATTACATACAGTGGTACCTCGAGTTACGATATTTTTTCGTTCGCGAATGCTGTTCAAGTGCCAGTACCAAACGAATTTATCCCCATAAGGAATAATGTAAAATAGACTAGTCCTTTTACACCCCCAAAAATATACTTACAAAAGCATTTAAAAAAATAAACTTACATAAAAGGGCGATTTTGGGGACCATCGTAACTCGAGGTACCACTGTATTTGTAACTATAAAAGCAGTGCTATGCATGTTTATTGTGTCCATTCAGTAGGAATTATTTAGGTTAAAGGTAAGTACTATAACTAATAGACTTGATAAGTAATTATGGTACCTCTTTGTTGCTATAGAAACAGTTATATGTACTTGTGTCCTGTCTTTTGTGTTTATCATGCAGTAATTGTATACATTGCAAAAATCTTTCTCGTACTTCTTTTTTCTGTTTTCTATTGTTTTTTTTTACAGTGGTCTACAAATTTTGAACAATTTTGTGCTTTGGAGAAAGTGCTGAAAGTAAATGTGGCAATAATAATGATCAGTTAGCTAAAGGAAATTGTATGTATTATTTTATTCAGTTACACATTGTGGCTATATGAAACTGTATACTATATGGTTTAAACAATTATGCATTGTGGGTTTGAATCGAGAGCCTTTTCCCTGTTCGGTTTATTTACTCTCCTCCCTTCCTAAAGATAACAGCACAAACCAAAGTCCTTATCTTTATAAATAGAACCAATTTGCAATTTTATGCATCCTTTCTATATTTGGTGACCCAAAATTAGAAAATAATGACTAGTTTTATTTCTGAAGTACTTTTACTGTAGACCAGTGTTATTGTCCTTGGATTGTCACCCTGTGAAGGTGTACTTGAAGTGCCACATAATCCTTTATCTATGGGTCGTACTGTATAAAGAGGTGTGAGGTGGTAAAAGCAAGCTGGATATTTAGGTCATGATTCTGCATCATCTCCACAGGATGATTGTGGGCACTTTCAAGAATGTGAAAGGAAGGTTGTTTCTGGCTAGAAGTATGAAATACTTTATGAACCATTCACTGAAGGGCCTCATCATTGCCGGTAGTAGATTGGTAAGAACTATCATTAAGGAGGTACTACCATCCTGTCAGATGAGTGTGAAATGGAAATCTGCTAGATTTTTTTTTTTCTCTTGCAGGACTGCTGATCTTTTCTTTATCACATGTACACCCAAAATGACAGGTACAGTAGATCTTGCATAGTTTTACCTACATTCATTATACAGTGGACCCTCGGTTTTCGTGTTTAATCTGTTCCAGAGAGATCGACGAAAACTGAAACCATTTTCCCCATAAGAAATAATGTAAATTAAATTAATCCATTCCAGACACCCAGAAATATTAACTAAAAAATTTTTTTTTTTTACCTTAAAGATAGATTTACATGCACAAAAGAATGAACATTCAATATGAAACTTACCTTTATTGTAGACTGTAGTTGCTAGATAGAAGACAGAGAGGAGGGGAGAGGGAAGAGAGGCTATTGTCTGGAAGGGGAATCCCCTTCCATTAGGACATTAGGTACCAAGTCCTTATCTGGGGTCACTTCCCTGCATGCCTGCTACACTCCCTCCCTTGCTGCTACACTCCCTTCATGCCTGCTACACTCTTTCTTAAATTTCATTGTGTTTCTCACTTTCTTTACCAAAGGACTGGCACTAGCAGCTTTCTTTGGGCCCATGGTGGCTTATTTGGCAGTCTCACACAATAAACAATTGCCAAAAACTAGATTATTACGAAATGTTTTGTATGTCCTCTCAGGATATGTTCACTCACTGAGATACAAAACTACACTGCCTGAGAATGTATGGGAGGCGGCTTTGTGTGTGCGCTGGGCACTGGACAGGTTCCGTACGATCAACGAAAACGGAGGAAATCAACGAAAACGGAGCCAATATGTGTTTCGATGAAAAAAGTCGTCGAAAACTGAAATCGACGATAATGGAGATCGACGAGAATGGAGGGTCCACTGTACAGTGGTACCTCGGTATACGTCCTTAATTCATTCCAGGACCTTCGACTTACACCAAACAGGATGTATACCAAACAAATTTTCCTATAAGAAATAGTATAGGGAAAACAATTAATCCGTTCCCAGGAAAAAAATACTATTTTTATTGGCATATTATACATTGATGGGGTTGTATAAAATAATTAAAACACTGCTTAATACTAAAATATGTACTAATTTAAACACTGCTTAATACTAAAATTCATACATAAATACAAAAGAATTGCATAGATGAAATAAATGCAAATTTAACCTCACTTTACTTTGCTGAAAAGAGTTGAGTGCCTACTAGGATAGTGCTGAGAAGGAAGGAGGAGGAAATGTTGTTTGGAAGGAGAGTCCCCTTCCCTTTTCTGTCTCTTCCCTATTTGGACCTGGTTGAAGCTCACCAGGTTTGACTTTTACTAAAAATCTGTCCAAAGAACTTTGCTTCTGCCTTCTCCTCAGGATGTTTCGGAAATGTGACATTGTCTGGTCATTCCAGACAATGCTATTATGGCTTGTTTGGGTTTTGTTGGAGTGGTGGTACTTCAAAGTTTTTTACGTCCATCCATTTGGCAAAGATTTCTTTGATTAATGAAGTAGTAGCTTCCTCTATCTCCTCTTCCGAGCCTGAAGAGAGTGCATCCATCTTAGTCTTGTGCTCCTCCTCCTCAAGTTCCTGCAGCTCCTCAGTGGTCAGCTCTTCCCTGTGCCCCTCCACTAACTCCTCTGCATCACCATCACTCATATCCAGACCCATGGACCTGCCCAGAGAGAGAATATCCTCCACTATAGACACAGCCTCAAAGCCCTCAAAGTCCCTTTCAGCCATTTTGACCCATACAAATTCTAGCACACGAGTTGTATTCCAAACAAAGGTCATATACCAAGCAAAAATTTTCGCGTCCATAAAGGACGTATACTAAGTTGGACTTATTCCAAAGCAGACATATACCAAGGTACCACTGTACACACACTTTTATATTGGATGTTCTTATGGTTCTTAATCTTGTAATATTTTCTTTCCAATCTAGAAGGCCTGATTAGAGACCAGACCATGGGAAAGATAACCCCCAGAACCACTAAACAAATAACAAATATCATTTATGCTCTATCATTATACTGTTAAATGCAGGAGTGCCTCACTTACATGGTAGGTTAGGTTCCAGTCTACTGCTGTAAAGTAAAAATTACTGTAAAGTGAAACATAGCCATTTTTTACTTTCAGATGCATATAAAAAGCCTGATAACATGTTTACACTATTATATATTAAGTGAGCAATAGAGCTAGACTTAAAAAATGCATACACAGATAACACATTGCTTACCTTAAAATATTTTTCATTCTTAGCTAATAGTGAGTGGTGAATATATTTATTGTAGGAAGTCTGAATAAATGTAAAATGGGCATTTTTGAAAACCGGTGTGTTAGCAAAAGGCTATAAAATGAAACACTGTATAGCGGGGGCTCTCCTGTAATGGGAAAATAATTTTTCATTACCCCTTAGGCAGGGGTTAGTTACCTTTTACCTGATTTTGTGGCCCTCCAGATGTACTAGACTTTACCTATCTGCAGACTGCTCAAAAAGTGTAATGTTGAATCATGGTTGACATATTACTATTACAGTGGTCTTTGTATAAGCTTCTTTTACAAATTTTAAACTTTAATGTGGCCCACTTGAACAGAAAGGTTGGTGAAACCTGAAATACTTGAAGATTCTGTGACCAGTAAATTAGTAATATAGTACCTATTTACACCAGATCTTCCAGTGCATTGGAGCATAGTGTGTGATGGTGCTTTGGTCACCCTTGAAACCAGGTGAAATTATCTTATACTAATTTTAGTTCTCGATTGCATCTGCTTCCAGGATAATCCATCCTTCAAAGGAGGTGCCTAGATATGGTAAAGGGCTCTTGATATAAGAAATTTTGGCTGCTTTCCTCTTCAGATCATGTATGATGTCTGCAGGCTGTGCTTCCTTATAAATATGTATAACCATTTCAGGATAACTCTTTCTCATTGTGATTGTAATTTTACTCATCAAAAACCTTTGCATACTTGTATGGGTAACTTTGAGCAGCTGCTGGTTAGTAGATACTTGCCAGAAAACCTAATTTTGAGGAATTTACTGTATATTTTAAAACTTTCAAACCACCCAACACTTTAGTTCTGTGAAAGTAATCTTGTTTACATACATTTTCAAAGAAACTCTGGGTTTTGTTCTTTATCATTTTGCCACTAAGGGTAATTATTGCCTTTGTTTTTCTTTGACCAAAATATTCAACTTTTTTATTCAGCTACACACACCACCTACATCTCTTGAGCAACTTACTGTCACAATCACTAGATACACATTGTTCATAGTCCTCATTCTTTCTAATTATATGAAGTGTGCATTCATTCACTTCATAATCATATGCCATACTCACAATGAAAGGACCTTAAAGCTTGTCCTGCACTTTGTTTCTTAATCATCATATACTATTCATGCTTAATTTTCTTATGACTTCAAACATCACTAGCAATCCTTTTGAGTATTATAGTTAATGGGCAAAGGTGAAATTTGGTGGTGATACTGTAATACAGTGCAGTATCTGCATTACAGGAGGGGTGTCATTGTTGCAGTTTTATAACTGTAGTGTTAGTACATTTCTGGCAAGACAGTGATGGAGTGAATGATGGTGAAAGTGTTTCTTTTTCGGGCCACCCTGCCTTTGTGGGAGATGGCCAATGTGATAAATAAAAAAAATCTTAAAAGCTTTTGGGAAACACATGATGCACAAAGAGGTTAAGATGCACAAAGAGGTTAAGATGAACTGTGGCATTATCTAGTGTTGTGGGAGGTGAAGTGCTGTTTTCTTGATAGGGAAGCAAGGTGTTAAAATGCCCTGGGCCCATGACTTAGTGGGTTACTTGAAAATTGTTTTTGTCATCACTTTAACAAATTATGTTGCATTGAGAAATATTAATATATGAATTGGATTGCAACAAATGCACCCAGCGATAATTCAAGCTGTATGAGGGTGTATTGTAAACATGTAATATGTAGTACTGACAAAGTCCTCATCACCTACAACTAGATTAGGAGGCCCAGTTGCTATATATGCTCATTCATTGTACAGTAATAGTTTTTGAATACATAATTTAAACATTTTATTGATTGTCTACATGAAAGCAACATAATTTTCTGTGCACTTGTATAAATTTTTTAATAAAGACTGGTGTCAATCGATATAACTTCGGTATTCAAAAATATATTTGACTTTTTCTGAAAATTTTGTCCTAACATTATTAGAACTTCAATACAGTTTTTATTTTTTCCCTTTTCAAAGATTGACAACCCAAAGCCCTTGCCAGTATGCGAAAGCCTGGCCTAGCATCACAACAGGCAAGTACAGTTCCTATGAACCACCACACTACAAAAGCAGTGAATACTGGTAATATATTTCAGCCTGCTTCAAGAG
Organism: Cherax destructor; assembly: GCA_009830355.1. Taxonomy (NCBI): domain Eukaryota; kingdom Metazoa; phylum Arthropoda; class Malacostraca; order Decapoda; family Parastacidae; genus Cherax; species Cherax destructor. The sequence goes on along the minus strand of WNWK01006054.1, from coordinate 23,779 downwards.
TGAATTTGGGCCAAATTCACGATTATTTCATCACGTCTGGGTTTCACGTCCCGGTAAGAGGTTTGGGTTGTCAATCATTTCACTGCTACTTGGTAGCAAGTTTACTTATCAAAGATGTATAGATTAAGATGATCACATTGCATGACATAATTCAGAAATGATAGTAAAATATTTTAATATATTGTTCAGTACTTGTATATTGCCCTAATGCTGGCACTCTTGTTATGAAGTTATCTAAAAATGTTTTTACATAAAATTGTTCATCCCCATTTTTGTACAAGATGTATCATGGTACTGTTACTTCTCTTTTCAGCCTGATCGGGAATTTGAATCTTTCCTACCTGACAATATGCGTGCACCTGTGATTCAAGTGTTAGGTAAGCCACCCCATGACTATAAGGGTGGATCCAGTAACTACAGCCAGTACGACCATCCACACCCTCACAACTGGGAAAAACGGGGTGGAGTACGTTACCATGATGACTGGGAGAAGAGGGGAGGCTACAGTGGTAGTGGAAGCACAGGTGGTGTGCTTAGGCTCAGCGAGGGAACCAGGAATGCCATATTCTCTGGAGACACTGGGTGTCCACCTGGACGAACAATGGATGGAGATGGGGTAGATGGAGAAAACTCTCAAAATACTGGTGTAGGGACAACCACTCCAGTCATACTCTCCCGGGCTCGAAGCAACAGCGAGCAGCGCTCCACTTCGCCAAACCCTACCATAATAACAGCTAGGTAAGTTATTTAAATTAAATAAACTTTTAATATCTGTATTCACACAAATCTGTATTATACATTTAGTGTACAGGAGGGCCCCGCATATACAGCACCCTCTTTTTGGTGTTCCACATTTTGTTGGCTTTCAATTGAGCCATTGTTCATTATGTTCGGTTCTTTTGCCGCTTTTCTGCCATTATTGCAGTTTTCTTACAACAGTTGCATAAGGGAGTGACGACTGGCACAGTATTTTAAGGTAAGTATTGTATGTACTGTGTATTTATTTTACTTTATCTTATTTTTATACTTAGCTATATTGAGCACTTAATACAGTGGACCCCCGGTTTTCGTTATTTTTTCGTTCCAGAATGCTGTTCAAGTGCCATTACCAAACGAATTTATTCCCATAAGAAATAATGTAAAGTAGACTAGTCCTTTTAGACCCCCAAAAATACACTTGCAAAAGCATTTAAAAAAATACACTTACATAAAAGGGCGAGTTTGGAGCAGGACGAACACCGGGGGTCCCTGTAAATTCATTTGGTAATGGCACTTGAGCAGCCTTCTGGAATGAATTATGACCGAAACTCGGGAGTCCACTGTATATGATAAATGTTTTAGACGCATTCGATAATGGAAAAAAACTGGTCTTTCCACCTGCTGGCTATTTTTGCTTATTGTTTGGGGATCATGAACCATAGAGCCATAAAAACGGGGCCCTTCTGTATAAATAGCAACAATTATACAGCCTTTCCTCACTTACTGACGTACTCGTTTACTGACAACTTGGAATTTGGAATTACGACGGGTTCTCTGACGAGTCGTTATTGTATACATAAACGGGCAGCGCATCATCTCGGCATCATCTCAGTCTCCTTTCTACAGCCACTCAGTACACTAGCTTTAACAGTCTCGAAGACTACATATTTGTACAAATTTCCTGTTTTTTCTTCTTGGAAGAGGAAAAACAAGAGGAAAATAGAAGAAGTACAAAAGAAGTTCACAGTAAAGGGGTTAGTTGATGTATTTGTGTGAGTTTACATTCTCAGTGTATTGTGGCAGCTTAAGAAATGATTAAACTCAGTGAACAAGGTATGTCAATGGTAATAATCATAATAATAATACAGTGGAACTCCCGATTTCGTATGCACCGAATATCGTACGTTTCGGATTTAACCACTTTTTTGGGCAAAATTTTGGTCCGGATTTCGTACTTCACGCATTCATCCGAAACATTTCGTAATATGTAATCCATTGTTTTTTGTGCTTAACTATTGAGTGCGGCTGTGAAATAAGCCACCATGGGCCCAAAGAAAGTTCCTAGTGCCAGCCCTTTGGTAAAGGTGAGAAATACGATAGAATTCAAGAAAAAGATTGTAGAAAAATACGAGTGGCATACGTTTAGCTGAGCTTGCCAAGATGTATGGGAAGTCGAAATCAATCTGTTCCATCCTGGCAAAGAAACTAGAAATCAAGGAAGCTGAAGTTGCAAAAGGAGTAAATATGCTAACGAAACAGATCACATACGCCAACAAGAGTCTTCAATAAAGATATGTAATAGTGATTTAAATGCAGTGGAACCTCGGTACTCGAACTTAATTAGTTCCAGAAGGCTGTTCGAGTGCCGATTTGTTTGAGTACTGAACAAATTTTTCCCACCCAATTTTCTTTTGGGTTGACTGCTATCACTAACCATCGTAGCCCCCTTGGTAACTTATTTATACAAATAATATAAAAAACACCAAAAAATGCGAAGAAACATAAAATAGTTTACAGCGAAGTTCTGGCAGGTCATGTTTCTTTGGTCGCTTACCGAGCAAACGTTTGACTACTGAGCGATTCTTTTACTGAAGAAAGCGTTCAAATACTTAATTGTTCAAGAAGATAATGTTCGAGTACCAAAGTTTCACTGTATTGAAAAAGTTTTGGTAGGAGCCTAAAATTGAGTACGTATTGGTATCGGCAAATATTTAGGTGTTTTCACATCCCTAATATTAGTGGCTTATTTTAGCATGCAGTAAAGCAAATGATAATGCATATCCAGTGTTGGGTAATCCAGGCACAGCTTTTTAAGTGCCAAATACTTCTGATTAACAAGTTTCAGGTTTAAATTTACTCATACTATAAGTAAGAAAAATGCAGAATGCTATGTAAAATTATATGTTAACTAAATAAGGATATTTTTATTTTGAATACACACACTGTTAGGCATGCATAACAAAAGAGCTGTTGCTTCACTAGTTAAATTTTCTTAAGATAAAGGTCTAATGATTCTTTTTTTTTTTTTATTAACACATCGGCCGATTCCCACCAAGGCAGGGTGGCCCGAAAGAGAAAAACTTTCATCATCATTCACTCCATCACTGTCTTGCCAGAGGGGTGCTTTACACTACAGGTATAAAACTGCAACATTAACACCCTCCTTCAGAGTGCAGACACTGTACTTCCCATCTCCAGGACTCCAGTCCGGCCTGCCGGTTTCCCTGAATCCCTTCATAAATGTTACTTTGCTCACACTCCAACAGCACGTCAAGTATTAAAAACCATTTGTCTCCATTCACTCCTATCAAATACGCTCACACATGCTTGCTGGAAGTCCAAGCCCCTCGCACACAAAACTTCCTTTACCCCCTCCCTCCAACCTTTCCTAGGCCGACCCCTACCCCGCCTTCCCTCCACTACAGATTTATACACTCGAAGTTATTCTGTCTCGTTCCATTCTCTCTACATGTCCGAACCACCTCAACAACCCCTCCTCAGCTCTCTGGATAATAGTTTTGGTAATCCCGCACTTCCTCCTAATTTCCAAACTCCGAATTCTCTGCATTATATTCACACCACACATTGACCTCAGACATGACATCTCCACTGCCTCCAGCCTTCTCCTCGTTGCAACATTCATCACCCATGCTTCACACCCATATAAGAGTGTTGGTATAACTATACTCTCATACATTCCCTTCTTTACTTCCATGGACAAAGTTCTTTGTCTCCACAGACTCCGAAGTGCTCCACTCACCCTTTTTCCCTCATCAATTCTATGATTCACCTCATCCTTCATAGACCCATCTGCTGACATGTCCACTTCCAAATATCTGAATACATTCACCTCCTCCATACTCTCTCCCTCCAATATGATATCCAATCTTTCGTCACCTAATCTTTTTGTTATCCTCATCACCTTACTCTTTCCTCATCACCTTACACTTTCAATTTTCTTTTACACACACTACCAAATTCATCCACCAACCTCTGCAACTTCTCTTCAGAATCTCCCAAAAGCACAGTGTCATCAGCAAAAAGCAACTGTGACAACTCCCACTTTGTATTTAATTCTTTATCTTTTAACCCCACACCTCTTGCCAAGACCCTCGCATTCACTTCTCTTACAACCCCATCTATAAATATATTGAACAACCATGGTGACATCACACATCCTTGTCTAAGGCCCACTTTTACTGGGAAATAGTCCCCTTCCCTCCTACACACTCTAACCTGAGCCTCACTATCCTCATAAAAACTCTTCACTGCTTTCAGTAGCCTACCTCCTATTCCATACACCTGCAACATTTGCCACATTGCCCCCCCTATCCACCCTATCATACGCCTTTTCCAAATTCATAAATGCCACAAAAACCTCTTTACCCTTATCCAAATACTGTTCACCTATATGTTTCACTGTAAACACTTGGTCTACACACCCCCTACCTTTCCTAAAGCCCCTTGTTCATCTGCTATCCTGCTTTCTGTCTTACTCTTAATTCTTTCAATAATAACTCTACCATACACTTTACCAGGTACACTCAACAGACTTATTCCCCTATAATTTTTGCACTCTCTTTTGTCCCCTTTGCCTTTATACAAAGGAACAATACACGCTCTCTGCCAATCCCTAGGTACCTTACCCTCTTCCATACATTTATTAAATAATAGCACTAACCACTCCAAAACTATATCCCCACCTGCTTTTAACATTTCTATCTTTATACCATCAATCCCAGCTGCCTTACCCCTTTCATTCTACCCACTGCCTCACGAACTTCCCCACACTCACAACTGGCTCTTCCACACTCCTACAAGATGTTATTCCTCCTTGCCCTATACACGAAATCACAGCTTCCCTGTCTTCATCAACATTTAACAACTCATCAAAATATTCCCTCCATCTTCCCAATACCTCTAACTCTCCATTTAATAACTCTCCTCTCCTATTTTTAACTGTCAAATCCATTTGTTCCCTAGGCTTCCTCAACTTATTAATCTCACTCCAAAACTTTTTCTTATTTTCAACAAAATTTGTTGATAACATCTCACCCACTCTCTCATTTGCTCTCTTTTTACATTGCTTCACCACTCTCTTAACCTCTCTTTTTCTCTCCATATACTCTTCCCTCCTTGCATCACTTCTACTTTGTAAAAACCTCTCATATGCTAACTTTTCTCCCTTACTACTCTCTTTACATCATCATTCCACCAATCGCTCTTCTTCCCTCCCGCACCCACTCGCCTGTAACCACAAACTTCTGCTGAACACTCTAACACTACATTTTTAAATCTACCCCATACATCTTCGACCCCATTGTCCACACTCTCACTAGCCCATCTATCCTCCAATAGTTGTTTATATCTTACCCTAACTGCCTCCTCTTTTAGTTTATAAACCTTCACCTCTCTCTTACTTACTGCTTCTATTTTCCTTGTATCCCATCTACCTTTTACTCCCACTGTAGCTATAACTAAAAAGTGATCTGATATATCTGTGGCCCCTCTATAAACATGTACATTCTGAAGTCTACTCAACAGTCTTTTATCTACCAATACATAGTCCAACAAACTACTGTCATTATGCCCTACATCATATCTTGTATACTTATTTATCCTCTTTTTCTTAAAATATGTATTACCTATAACTAAACCCCTTTCTATACAAAGTTCAATCAAAGGGCTCCCATTATCATTTACACCTGGCACCCCAAACTTACCTACCACACCCTCTCTACATGTTTCTCCTACTTTAGCATTTAGGTCCCCTACCACAATTACTCTCTCACTTGGTTCAAAAGTTCCTATACATTCGCTTAACATCTCCCAAAATCTCTCTCTCTCCTCTACACTCCTCTCTTCTCCAGGTGCATACACACTTATTATGACCCACTTTTCGCATCCGACCCTTATTTTAATCCACACAATCCTTGAATTTACACAATGATTCTTACAGGAAGGATTCTGTCCCCACTGTGAACTCGGGAGCTAATTCCTCTAGCCAACCATACCAAATAGCATCCAAGCCTCTTATGATGGAAGGTTAGTAGTATTGAAGAAGTCATTTATTTACAGAACTATTAGCTACATTATATTTAAAAAATCTTGATTAGTATGATCACTTTCACACTATTGAGCTGCATATTGTAACTTAAAGACATTCCAGTATGTAGTACATTTGGGGGGCTTGCTGAGGGATGATCTATCAGCAAACAAGAGCATTTTTAGCTTTGTAAATTCTTATCATAACTCTGGTAACCATTTTGTGTAATTGTCTTCACTTTTTATTTTTTACCTGCATGTATTTTGATTAAGTGTAAAAACAACACTGCATATTCCAGTTTTAGCATATGTGAACAGCTGTGTAGATCATACTTTCCCATAAAATTAGTAGTTTGGGATATTGCCTCCCTTTCAAAGACTTCATGATATGTGATGTTTGTGGTAATGGTCAGTAATTCTTTGCCAGTGCTCTGCAACCTCATTGTGTAAAGGGGCTATGTTTACACTTAAAGCCTTGGGGATTTCATTTAGATTTGAACTTTCTTGATCTAAAGAATGAGTGCTCATGCTAGAGATATTTTACGTATCTGCATAAATAATAAGTTCAGGAATCTGACGAAGGTGCTGCATGTGTGGACATGCTCTTATTTCTTTGTCAAATTTTGAGGGATTTGTACTTCTGTCAGATGTATGATATGTATGATTTTCCTGTGATATACCTGTGACTGGTAAAACTTCTCTGGTACATACTTGCCTCATCAGCCAGGTTGTTGCTGTTAGAAATCTGCTTACCCACATATCTATCATAGCCCATTTGATATGGCATGTTGCAGAGGTAGAAGGTAGGTAATGGAAAAACTGTGAATCTTCAACTCTGTTGCTTAGTGGCTTGCTGAACATTTGGGATTTTGATAATTTTTTTTATAGTCATATGAATCTCCTGTGAGTAACGGGCTAATTCTTGAGGTTGTCTTTGACTTTGATTTTGCATGTGTGAAGAAATCTTTTTCAATTGCTTGAATCGTCGTTTTGTTCCTTCAGTGTGTTTTCCATCTGATGTCTTAATTTCTACTCTATATAAGTACTAATCACTTTTGTTGTAACATATGCTTATTTTTAAGTGGCTCAACAAATGTTTTTTTGTATATTCTTCCTTATTTTTTCAATATTTGATCTTGTAGGCCTTCTCTCTGGAATGTATTTTAAACAGGCCCTCTGTGTTTCAATATTCAGCTTTTTCATGCACTAGTGTGGGTTTATGTTATGGTTGTCAGGACCATTTCCTAGGCAATGTCTGATAGCTCTATGATTATTTTGTCCTAGTCAGTTTTCTGATGTTGAAGTTAAATGTATTGAACATTCCTACATGTGGCTATTTCTTAGGTTCTCTAGGCATGGAATTATGCCTGTCTGTCCTTCAGTGTGGATGTGATTGGAGCACAGTATATCATATTTGAAATTATGTCTGATTAGTATTTCAGTGGTTGTGAAGATCACTTTGTGTGTGTTGCTCACTGTATATGTTTAAACACAATTCCCACATCCTTTTGTTCCTAAATCCATCTCGTTTCTCTACAATTCTACCCCTTTCCTTCCCTTAGCTCATTTTCGGGGAAGGTGACCCTGCCTTGGTGGGATACTACCAATGAGGTACAAAAAAATACTTTTGATAATTCTGCTATACATTTGGCCACATATACTTAAGAATTCTTCCCCAATAGTTTTTACTCTCGTCTTTTCTCTTATTCAGAGAAACTATGCATGCTCTCTACCACTCCTTTGATACTTTCCTTTTCATCTGTATGTTAAACAAATACATTAGCCATTTCAACACTATCCCTCTTTTTCAGTATTTGTCTTAATCTCATCCATTCTCATTGGTTTTCTTAATTTTACGGGAACTAAAACTTTAACGAAAATTGGTATAGGACTGTGTAACTTAGTGTATAACATTTTCCACAGCCTCTCTCACTCCAGAGAGGATTATGAAGGGTCCAGCGAGACTTCTAGATGAGTCTCTCAGCCTTTGTGATGACCTGAGCCCTTACCTATTGGACCAAAGTAACTTCTTGGTTGTGGCCATGATGGGCATGCAAGGAGTTGGAAAATCTGCTTTGGCTTCACTTTTTGTTGACCCCAGTGTAGATGTTCATAAAATAAGGTATGATATTACTTGACCATAATTTAAATTATTCATATTTTACAGGTATGCAGTATATTATTTAATAATAACCCTTAAACTGTGGGAGGCCATGACATTAAAACTCCCCTGTGTGTAGCAAAATTTATTCTTTTCATACTGATTGTAAAAGCCTATTTTTCTAAATACAGTTATAAAAAGAAAATTGAACTTAAAGTGGGTGAAAAAAATCACTTCTGAGCAATAGTCATAAATGTTCATAGGTATTTGTTTTCCAATTTATTTATGCCAAATTGTGTTTCAAGATATTTTAGCCTGCCATACTTTCAGTTGCAATTATCACTATAATTGTGTACAAATGCTTACTTTGTTACTTGTTTTTGTCTTCTAGCACTATGTACAAGGAAATCTTAGGGTATTACAATTGTTTCAAGATGTTGCTTCAAATATTGAAATAAGTAACATTGACTTATTGGGTTATCCTGGGTTAAAGCTACATACATAGTAATTTTTTGGCTGGATTTCCCTGTTAGGATCATGAGACTAATAAATTTGGACCAAATAAGGTATAGTGGATGTTCCTAATTAGCACTGGCTACTTTCCTGAAAACTGCTCTATCAATGATTTCTATGACTTGGGGACTTTTAAAAACTTGTGTGCAAAATAAGGTTGTGTTCCTTGGACTCCCATTTCTAAGGCCTTGGGGGAAGCCGATTGTTGACCCGGCTTAGGTATTTTTTCATAACGTTATTGGTAGCTGTAGAATACAGTAGGACCCTGCTTTATGGCTTTTCGTCTTGCGGGGTTCCGCTAATATGGACATTTCAAATTATGACCAAAACTCTATATGGCTTGCCCCACCTGACTTTCTAATAGTCACTGTGGGCCACCCGGTTTGTTTACATTCTCTGTGAGCACCACGTCTCTCCATTATGTCTGAAAACTTTACAAAATTTCAAGTGTTTTAAAGTTATTTCATATTTTATATATACTCTGATAATTATACTTATGTGTACTTGTGCCAAAATACAGTGGACCCTTGGTTTTCACGAGTCAGTTTTCGTGAATTTTGGTTATTGGCAGACACTCTGGAACGGATTAATCATGAAAACCAAGGGTCCACTGTAAACTTACACACTGTGCTGGCATGCAGGTACACATTAAAATCACTAAGAGTGTCTTATTAGTCTTGAGGATGCCATATTAATAATACGCAATAATAATCACTCTGAGGCGCATTCAATGTCGTATATTACGTTAATATAAACATTTTCATTTATCCATCTTTGATATTTATTTCAAAACATGCTATGTAACATAGAAACATGATAAATACACCCCACAGTAGAATATATTAACATAAATATGAGATGTTTTTCCATTCATCTTGTCGGAGTGCCGGAAAGAATCATGTTTTCTCTAGTTCAACACCAAAGAAAATGTGTACACAATAGTATACTGGGGGTAACTAGAAAATTATTTCTTTTGTATGCCTTCATTCAGAGAGTCATTCCTTTTAAAAATGGTGTGTTAAATGAGAATGGGAGTGTTGCTGTTTATTTATATTTATTCTACTGTACCAACGTGGAGACAACTTGTACACAATGTAAGCTTCACAGACATGGAAATGAGCATGTATGAACCATACCCAGATGCATTTGTCTGTTTACATACTCTGCGGCTCTGTCCCCCCCCTCCCCTCTCTCTCTCATTCGTTTTTATCTTGTCTGCTAACTTCTCACCCTACATTAAGGCTACAAATATTTTAAGGTAAGTAATGAGTGTACTGTATATGCATTTTATCACTCTAAGGGGTCAGGAGGTGATCCTCGGGGTCAGGAGATGATCCTCGGGGTCAGGAGGTAATCCTCAGGTTTATGAGGTGATCCTCAGGGCCAGGAGGTGATCCTCGGGTTCAGGAGGTGATCCTCAAGGTCAGGAGGTGATCCTCGGGGTCAGGAGGTGATCCTCAGGGTCAGGAGGTGATCCTCGGGGTCAGGAGGTGATCCTTGGGTAAGGAGGTGATCCTCAGGGTTAAGAGGTGATCCTCAGGGTCAGGAGGTTATCTTCGGGGTCAGGAGGTGATTCTCAAGGTCAGGAGGTGATCCTCGGGGTCAGGAGGTGATCCTCGGGGTCAGGAGGTGATCCTCGGGGTCAGGAGGTGATTCTCAAGGTCAGGAGGTGATCCTCAAGGTCAGGAGGTGATCCTCGGGGTCAGGAGGTGATCCTCGGGGTCAGGAGGTGATCCTCGGGGTCAGGAGGTGATCCTCATGGTCAGGAGGTGATCCTCATGGTCAGGAGGTGATCTTCGGGGTCAGGAGGTGATCCTCGGTGTCAGGAGGTGATTCTCAGGGTCAGGAGGTGATCCTCAGGGTCAGGAGGTGATCCTCAGGGTCAGGAGGTGATCCTCAGGATCAGGTGATCCTCAGGGTCAGGAGGTGATCCTCAGGGTCAGGAGGTGATCCTCAGGATCAGGTGATCCTCGGGATCAGGAGGTGATCCTCAGGATCAGGTGATTCTCAGGGTCAGGAGGTGATCCTCGGGGTCAGGAGGTGATCCTCGGGGTCAGGAGGTGATCCTCGGGGTCAGGAGATGATCCTCGGGGTCAGGAGGTGATCCTCAGGTTTATGAGGTGATCCTCAGGGCCAGGAGGTGATCCTCGGGTTCAGGAGGTGATCCTCAAGGTCAGGAGGTGATCCTCGGGGTCAGGAGGTGATCCTCAGGTTTATGAGGTGATCCTCAGGGCCAGGAGGTGATCCTCGGGGTCAGGAGGTGATCCTCAGGGTCAGGAGGTGATCCTCGGGGTCAGGAGGTGATCCTCGGGTAAGGAGGTGATCCTCAGGGTTAAGAGGTGATCCTCAGGGTCAGGAGGTTATCTTCGGGGTCAGGAGGTGATTCTCAAGGTCAGGAGGTGATCCTCGGGGTCAGGAGGTGATCCTCGGGGTCAGGAGGTGATTCTCAAGGTCAGGAGGTGATCCTCAAGGTCAGGAGGTGATCCTCGGGGTCAGGAGGTGATCCTCGGGGTCAGGAGGTGATCCTCGGGGTCAGGTGATCCTCATGGTCAGGAGGTGATCCTCATGGTCAGGAGGTGATCTTCGGGGTCAGGAGGTGGTCCTCGGTGTCAGGAGGTGATTCTCAGGGTCAGGAGGTGATCCTCAGGGTCAGGAGGTGATCCTCAGGATCAGGTGATCCTCGGGATCAGGAGGTGATCCTCAGGATCAGGTGATTCTCAGGGTCAGGAGGTGATCCTCGGGGTCAGGAGGTGATCCTCGGGGTCAGGAGATGATCCTCGGGGTCAGGAGGTGATCCTCAGGTTTATGAGGTGATCATCAGGGCCAGGAGATGATCCTCGGTGTCAGTAGGTGATCCTCGGTGTCAGTAGGTGATCCTCGGGGTCAGTAGGTGATCCTCAGGGTCAGGAGGTGATCCTCAGGGTCAAGAGGTGAGCCTCAGTGTTAAGAGATGATCCTTAGGGTCAGGAGGTGATCCTCAGGGTCAGAAGGTGATCCTTAATGTAAATAGAAGCCTCCTGATCCACAGGTTGTTCGGAAGGGAGGAAGAGGGGAAGGGGAAAGAGAGGAAGGGGAAAGAGGGGAAGGGGATGAAAAGAGACTCAACGAACAAAAATTAATTTAATGTCCCAATTTAATTACCATATTTCTGGAAGGGGAAACTTAACTGGCGGGTTTATTGGTTTATTACGTGTTTAAAACCTGTCCTCTACACAAGGGAGTCATTAAGGCTCCTCGTGGTCTCGTGTACACCACCAGTCATACACACACACACACACGGGGCCAGGAGCTATGAATCGACCCCTGCAACCACAAATAGGCGAGTACACCACACAAGTGTCAAGTGTCTATCGACAAGTGCCTTTGAAAACCTGTAACTACTCTGTAATGCATAACACAGGGATAACAGAGGACGCTGAATGTGTATGTAAGGTATAACTGGTATACAAACACAGCTGAGCAAACTCTAGGGACGTATTTATTGGAAAACGTTTCGGTTCTGGAACCGAAACGTTTACACCATACATGATAATGCATACCCGTCTGCATGCGTATACACCGCTGTTGTGAGTGCGTGTATACCAAGGAGGGATGCGGGAGATATCCCGCAGAGCAAGTGTTCTGTTAGTGGGATGGATTGTGAAGAACCTGCCTAGTATGGGCCAACAGGCCTGCTGCAGTGTTCCTCCTTTCTTATGTTCTTATGTTCTTAAGGTGCTTAAATGTTGTTGTATATTACGTGTGGGTGGGTTGGCCAGGAGGGATACCATACCTACCAAACCTGACTTTTTTTTTTTTTTTTATTAACACATCGGCCGATTCCCACCAAGGCAGGGTGGCCCGAAAAAGAAAAACTTTCATCATCATTCACTCCATCACTGTCTTGCCAGAAGGGTGCTTTACACTACAGTTATAAAACTGCAACATTTACACCCCTCCTTCAGAGTGCCGGCACTGTACTTCCCATCTCCAGAACTCAAGTCCGGCCTGCCGGTTTCCCTGAATCCCTTCATAAATGTTACTTTGCTCACACTCCAACAGCACGTCAAGTATTAAAACCATATGCCTCCATTCACTCCTATCAAATACGCTCACACATGCTTGCTGGAAATCCAAGCCCTCGCACACAAACTTCCTTTACCCCTCCCTCCAACCTTTCCTAGGCCGACCCCTACCCCGCCTTCCCTCCACTACAGATTTATACACTCTCGAAGTCACTCTGTCTCGTTCCATTCTCTCTACATGTCCAAACCACCTCAACAACCCTCCTCAGCTCTCTGGACAATCGTTTTGGTAATCCTGCACCTCCTCCTAATTTCCAAACTCCGAATTCTCTGCATTATATTCACACCACACATTGACCTCAGACATGACATCTCCACTGCCTCCAGCCTTCTCCTCGTTGCAACATTCATCACCCATGCTTCACACCCATATAAGAGCGTTGGTATAACTATACTCTCATACATTCCCCTTTACTTCCATGGACAAGGTTCTTTGTCTCCACAGACTCGAAGTGCTCCACTCACCCTTTTCCCCTCATCAATTCTATGATTCACCTCATCCTTCATAGACCCATCCGCCGACATGTCCACTCCCAAATATCTGAATACATTCACCACCTCCATACTCTCTCCCTCCAATCTGATATCCAATCTTTCGTCACCTATTCTTTTTGTTATTCTCATCACCTTACTCTTTCCTATATTCACTTTCAATTTTCTTCTTTTACACACCCTACCAAATTCATCCACCAACCTCTGCAGCTTCTCTTCAGAATCTCCCAAAGCACAGTGTCATCAGCAAAAGCAACTGTGACAACTCCCACTTTGTATTTGCTTCTTTATCTTTTAGCCCAACACCTCTTGCCAAGACCCTCGCATTCACTTCTCTTACAACCCCATCTATAAATATATTGAACAACCACGGTGACATCACACATCCTTGTCTAAGGCCCACTTTTACTGGGAAATAGTCCCTTCCCTCCTACACACTCTAACCTGAGCCTCACTATCCTCATAAAAACTCTTCACTGCTTTCAGTAACCTTCCTCCTATTCCATACACCTGCAACATCTGCCACATTGCCCCCTATCTACCCTATCATACGCCTTTTCCAAATCCATAAATGCCACAAAAACATCTTTACCCTTATCCAAATACTGTTCACCTATATGTTTCACTGTAAACACTTGGTCTACACACCCCTACCTTTCCTAAAGCCCCTTGTTCATCTGCTATCCTGCTTTCTGTTTTACTCTTAATTCTTTCAATAATAACTCTACCATACACTTTACCAGGTACACTCAACAGACTTATTCCCTATAATTTTTGCACTCTCTTTTGTCCCCTTTGCCTTTATACAAAGGAACAATACACACTCTCTGCCAATCCCTAGGTACCTTACCCTCTTCCATACATTTATTAAATAATAGCACCAACCACTCCAAAATTATATCCCCACCTGCTTTTAACATTTCTATCTTTATCCCATCAATCCCAGCTGCCTTACCCCCTTTCATTCTACCCACTGCCTCACGAACTTCCCCTACACCCACAACTGGCTCTTCCACACTCCTACAAGATGTTATTCCTCCTTGCCCCTACACCACCTTAAAATCAAACAGCCCCTCCTCCTTTCTCTTCCTATTTTTAACTGTCAAATCCATTTGTTCTCTAGGCTTCCTCAACTTATTAATCTCATTCCAAAACTTTTTCTTATTTTCAACAAAATTTGCTGATAACATCTCACCCACTCTCTCATCTGCTCTTTTTACATTGCTTCACCACTCTTTTAACCTCTTTTTCTCTCCATATACTCTTCCCTCCTTGCATCACTTCTACTTTGTAAAAACCTCTCATATGCTAACTTTTCTCCCTTACTACTCTCTTTACATCATCATTCCACCAATCGCTCCTCTTCCCTCCCGCACCCACTCGCCTGTAACCACAAACTTCTGCTGAACACTCTAACACTACATTTTTAAATCTACCCCATACATTTTCGACCCCATTGCCTACACTCTCACTAGCCCATCTATCCTCCAATAGTTGTTTATATCTTACCCTAACTGCCTCCTCTTTTAGTTTATAAACCTTCACCTCTCTTTTACTTACTGATTCTATTTTCCTTGTATCCCATCTACCTTTTACTCCCACTGTAGCTATAACTAAAAAGTGATCTGATATATCTGTAGCCCCTCTATAAACATGTACATCCTGAAGTCTACTCAACAGTCTTTTATCTATCAATACATAGTCCAACAAACTACTGTCATTACGCCCTACATCATATCTTGTATACTTATTTATCCTTTTTTTCTTAAAATATGTATTACCTATAACTAAACCCCTTTCTATACAAAGTTCAATCAAAGGGCTCCCATTATCATTTACACCTGGCACCCCAAACTTACCTACTACACCCTCTCTGCATGTTTCTCCCACTTTAGCATTTAGGTCCCCTACCACAATTACTCTCTCATTTGGTTCAAAAGTTCCTATACATTCGCTTAACATCTCCCAAAATCTCTCTCTCTCCTCTACACTCCTCTCTTCTCCAGGTGCATACACGCTTATTATGACCCACTTTTCGCATCCGACCCTTATTTTAATCCACATAATCCTTGAATTTACACATTTATATTCCCTCTTTTCCTTCCATAACTGATCCTTCAACATTATTGCTACCCCTTCCTTAGCTCTAACTCTCTCAGATACTCCTGACTTAATCCCATTTATTTCTCCCCACTGAAACTCGCCTACCCCCTTCAGCTTTGTTTCGCTTAGGGCCAGGACATCCAACTTCTTTTCATTCATAACATCGGCAATCATCTCTTTCTTATATATATGTATATATATGCATGTATATATATGCATGTGTATGCCAGTGTAGTGTGACCTAAAGTGTAAGTAGAAGTAGCTAGATATACCTGTTATCCAGCGTGTTTATGAGACAGAAAAAAGACACCAGCAATCCTACCATCATGTAAAACAGTTTCAGGTTTCTGTTTCACAGTCACCTGGCAGGACGGTAGTACCTCCCTGGGTGGTTGCTGTCTACCAACCTACTACCTAAACTTACTGACTACTACCTAAACTACCTGACTTATTACAATAAATACTACTCGCCTCTCACCCTACATTAAGACTACAAATTTTAAGGTAAGTAATGAGTGTACTGTGTATGTATTTTACTTTTTATTGTTTTTAATGCCTCTTTCTATTGCTAACTTAATGTATGTTAGTGTAAACTTATCTGGCATTTATATGCATTTATAAGTGGAAAAAATGGCATTCTACTTTCCGCCAATGTCCGCTTTCCAGCGGTAGCCTGGAACCTAACCTGCTGTATAAGTAGGGCCCTACTGTATAAAGTTGAGGAATTTTCTTTTACAGTGGACCCTCGCTATTCGAACATTCTTCATTCCAGAATGCTGTTCAAGTGCTGTTACCAAATGAATTTATTCCCATAAGGAATGATGTAAATTAGATTAGTCCATTTCAGACCCCCAAAAATACACTTATAAAAGCACTTAAAATAATAAACTTACATAAAAGGGCGAGTTTGGAGTGTTCGAATAGCGAGGGTTCACTGTATTTTGAAGAGGTTTCACCAGCCAGAGCCTTTTTCAATTCAGTAAAACTTACTAACCCTTTGACTGTTGGGACCCCTGATTCTAAAGTCTCATTATGTGTCGAAAAATATTAAATTACTTACCACCCACCAACAGAAATATTTGTGTAACCTATTTTTATGCTACCCAAGTACAGTGGTACCCCGAGTTTCATACAGCTCCCAACTCGAACAATTATGTAAGTGTATTTTTGTAAGTGCTTTTGTAAGTGTATTTTTGGGGATCTAAAAGGGCTAGTCTAATTTACATTATTCCGTATGGGAATAAATTCGTTCAGTAACAGCACTTGAACAGCCTTCTTGAATGAATTATGGCCGAAACTCGGGGTACCACTGTTAGCCAGCGTGCGGCTAACAGTATCAGCCTGGTGCATCAGGCCCTGATCCACCATGAGGCCTGGTCACAGACTGGGCCGCGGGGGCATTGACCCCTGAAACCCTCTCCAGGTAATCTCTAGGTAAACTCCTATGAAAGAAAACTCGGCAGGAGATGCAACATTCTCCCAATGAAAAGCACGGTACACGAGTACACTGAAAGAACAGTGTCTGGGGCCCAAGACTGTTCATCTGCTTCCAAGTGTACATAAGGGGGATTACCAATAGACCCCTGGCTGTCTTCAAGAAGGCACTGGACAGTAACCTAAAGTCGGTACCTGACCAGCTGAGTTGTGGGTCGTATGTCAGTTTGCATGCGGCCTGCAGTAACAGCCTGGTTGATCAGACCCTGATCCACTACGAAGACTGGTCTCAGACCCCCAAAACCCTCTCCGGGTATACTCCAGGTGTGTAGATAGTTGATGTTATCCTTATCAATCAAAATGGCCAAATGTGGTGTCAACCTGTGGCCTGTATCTTCACTACATAAATTCTATACAATTTTCTCTTATTAATATATTTAAAAATTATATAAATGCAGCTATAATAGGTAAATACATAACTGTTTAAAGCCCAAGAATGTGCAATTAAATTGTAATTGTGTTACACTAGCCATGTGAGTAACATACCAGCCATAATAAACACTACCACCTCTACTTACCCACAATTTCAACTACAGAGTTTTATGCCTAGTTGTTTTGGCACCTCCAGCATCATTTTTAGTCCTTTTGGGTACCAAGATTATTTTTTTTTATCCAGTATTATAAGGGGTTAAAATATTTGTTGCCACTTTTCTCCACCTTTCTATTTTGAGTACATATTGTACAAGCTGATCTTTCTTCTTTCAACAAACCGGCCGTATTCCACCGAGGCAGGGTGGGCCAAAAAGAATAACGAAAGTTTTTCTTTTTAACTTTAGTAATGTATATAGGAGAAGGGGTTACTAGTCCCTTGCTCCCGGTATAAGCTGATATTCCTTCACAAATGTATTTGTTTTGGAAAAGCAAACTAATACCCATTTCCTTTTGTAGGTCATGCATATTTCGCCCAGAAAGCCTTGAGCAGATAATTTCAGGCCTTCATGGAACAAACGGAATTGATATTTACATAACAAATGAGCGTCTTATTGTTTTGGACTGTCAGCCACTCCTCTCTCCATCTATCATGGATCGCCTGATTACGCAGGAAAAGAAGTTTACATCAGATTACAAGTAAGTTGTGTCATCTGATGGATTGCAACAAATTTATACAGAAGGGCCCCAACTAACAGATACTTGAGCTACATGCCTCTCCACTTACAAACAGGGTACTTGGTAATTAAAATTGTACAACTACTGGACTGCAGTAGTAACCTGTGAAACAATTATTTAATGTATTATTGTATTCTGTCCAAACAACCTGTTTCTAAGTTGAAATGCCAGGAATGCAACTTGCTTGTAAGTTGAGAACCTGGATGCTGACATGGCTAGTGTCCAGTTTCTTAGTTTCAGTTAACGAGCTTACTATTAATATGCACAGGGAAGAGTGTGTATTTATCTACTTTGTAACAAAAAATAAGCTATACTTGTGGTGTGTTGTGTTGATTTTCTTTAGTTTTTCATAATTTTTTAAAATTTCAAGTTGTTGTAGCATGTGTTCTTGTATTCCATTCTTGCATTGTCCCACAGAAATGCTTTCTAGTGTCTTTTTTTATATTGATTTTTTTTAACATGTCGGCTGAGGCAGGGTGACCCAAAAAGAAAGAAAAACCCAAAGAGAAAGAAAAAATGTTCATCATCATTGAACACTTTCACCATTGCTTACAATCACTGTCTTTGCAGAGGCACTCAGATACGACAGTTCAGACGTCCCTCCAAACTGCTAATATCCATAACCCCTCCTATAAAGTGCAGGCATTGTACTTCCCATTTGCAGGACTCAAGTCTGGCTAACGGGTTTCCCTGAATCCCTTCACAAAAATTACCCTGCTCACACTCCAACAGCTTGTCAGGTCCCACAAACCATTCGTCTCTGTTCACTCCTATCTAACATGCTCATGCACACTTGCTGGAAGTCCGAGCCCCTCGCCCACAAAACTTCCTTTACTCCCTCCCTCCAACCTTTTCAGGGATGACCCCTACCCCACCTTCCGTCCCCAATAGATTTATACGCTCTCCAAGTCATTCTACATTGTTCCATTCTCACTAATTGACCAAACAACCTCAACAGCCCCTCTTCAGCACACTGACTAATACTTTTAGTAACTCTACACCTCCTAATTTCCACACTACGAATTCTCTGCATAATATTTACACCACACATTGCCCTTAGACATGACATCTAGACTGCCTTTAGCTGCCTCCTTGCTGCAGCATTTACAACCCATGCTTCATACCCATATAAAAGTGTTGGTACCACTATACTCTCGTACATTCCCTTCTTTGCCTCCATGAATAATGTTCTGTCTTCACAGATACCTCAACACACCACTCACCTTTTTTCTTTCATTAATTCTGTGGTTTCCCTCATCCTTCATAAACCAGTCCACTGACAAGTCAACTCCCAAATATCTGAAAACATTTACTTCTTCCATACTCCCTCCCTCCAGTGTGATATCCATTTTTCTTTATCTTAATTGTTTGTTACCCTCCTCACCTTACTCTTATCTATGTTCACTTTCAACTTTCTACCTTTACACAGTCAAAACCTTCAGTTTCTCTTGCTGATGGCACTATAAATCTCATATGCATGTCATTTGTATGTGTTTTTTTATGATTTTGTTTGGTTATCATGTCGCCCTTTTCTACCTGTCAGTTACCTCCCCCATAAAAATAATGACCTCACTCATATGTAAGGCTGCTAGAACGGAATGGTATAGTACGATTGATTTTTTGCTAAAAAAGTGTGGTACGACGTTATTGTATAGTATATCTGACAGGTACAAAAAATGGAAAGCATGCTGCACCATACTGTACTACTAGCTTTGCTTGTAGGCTTATTGCCATGTGGAAGGGAGGGGAAGGAACCCACTGCACGGCATAAATATGCTGTGCAGCTTAGCTGTTTAACCCTTAAACTATCCACACGTAGATATACGTTCACCTGCGTACTGCCCCGAATATTTTGAAAAAAAAAATTGTTTTTTTTTTAAAAAATGAAGAGCGCATTTTTATAAATAGGATAGGCTAAAAAAAAAAATTTTTAGAGCCAGTACTTACCGAGATATAAGCCCACGAAGTTGGTGCTAAATGATGTGGTGTCGGCAACATGGTGCACTGCCGCTTGCAGAAACAATAAACATTTATCCTTTTTTTTTTCAATTTTTTTCAATTTTCTGTTGTTTTCATGCTATGATAATAATGTTTTGATGCAGATCTTTTGATATCATTGCCAATTCTTGTTTAGACACAAATGTTTGGTACTGAATTAGTAATCATACTGTCACTAACACACATGTTCACACTGATAAATGAATTTGTACACCTGGTCAATCACTTACTATTGTTTACATATATATATACAAGGTATTTACAGGTCCCATTTATGTTTCTAGAAGTCCACCACTGTATGATACTCCAAGAAGCATGGATTCATACAGAGTGCCACTCCACATTGCTGACACATGTATCGTGTGTCTTTTCACACTTGGGGTCGCTGTTTACTGTAAGCACACACAACACACTTTTTCTGAGAGTACTTCTTCTTTGGAGTAGATGGTAATGGTATCAGGCAGTGACAGTTAGGGATTATTCGGTTGGGCACTTCCCCTTCTGGTTGTGGAGTGACAGGTCGCTGTTGTGGAGTGACAGGTCGCTGTTGTGGGGTGACAGGTCGCTGTGGAGTGGCAGGTATAGGTGTGGTACCATACTTTCCCGCTATCTGCTTGATGACATTTAGGGTGAATTCCGCATATCGTTGTCGCTTCCCAGTCTTTATTTCGTACATGTTGAAGGCATTGAGCATTGCAATGTCAACAAGGTGGAAAAACACTTTTATATACCACTTGCGACTCCTACGCACACAGTCAACAAAGCCTATTATGATGTCACACTTGTCGACTAGTCGCATATTGTTTGTATAGTCGATGACAACAGCTGGCTTTTCAATAGGTTCATTGTTGAGCCTGCTCAGTCTGTCTGTCTGTACCATCTCGTTTCTGTGGATGGTTGACAGCAATGTCAAGTCCCGTTTGTCATGCCATGACAGTACCATGATGTCATTGGCATGAAATGCCTGCACTACACTTTCTCCAGTGAACTTTGGCATGTGTTTTCTATTTCTTCTCACTGTTCCACATACATATATCAGTATTGTTCACACGTAGGAAATCAGCGAGCATAGGGCTTGTGTACCAGTTGTCTGTGAACAATGTATGACCCTTGCCAAGGTATGGCTGCATCATCTTGCGAACAACATCACCGGAAATGCCCAACATGGCGCCTGGTATCATCGAGTGTATTTTTACCTGTGTAGATAATGACATCCAACACAAGACCAGTCTCAGTCACACATAACAAACAGTTTTATACCAAAGCGATTACGTTTGCTTGGTATATATTGTTGGAATGACAGTCGTCCCTTGAACAGAACCAAGGACTCATCAACAACAATGTTCTTGAATGGATAAAAGTAGGCACTGAATTTTTGCTTGACATACATAAACAATTCCCGGATTTTGTAGAGGTCATTTCGGTTTGGTGTATTCCTGTCAGAGAAATGCAACTTTCTTAGCAACAGAAGGAATCTGTTGCAGGGAAGGTCACGAAAGACGAGTGCTAATGAAGCAGTCTGTGGACCAGTAGTTTGCTATATTGTTCTTATATGTATGTGGCATAAGCATGACAGTGCTAAGGAATAAATACATTTCAGCCACAGTTGTATCTTTCCACCTGCGCAGCCGTGACGATTCTGTAACATGTACATGGTCCTTTGTACAGTGGACCCCCGAGTTTCGTAAAAACTTCACTCCTGAAGTCTGCTCAAGTGTCATTACCGAACGAATTTACTCCCTTAAGGAAAAATGTCACGTAGGTTAGTCTATTTCAGACCCCCAAAAATACTTTTCCACAAGCACTTACAATATTATACTTACATAAATGTACGATTTCCGGGGTTTACGAAACTCGGGGGTCCACTGTATACTGGTAGTACAGGTTGGTCTGGGTAACAATCAGTTTCATTATCGGCTCATCAAAGTATAGTTGAAAATAGTCTAACTCTGTAGACTCATCAGTGATGGGACAGTGTGGCATGATGCCACTTCCACTGCCATCAAAATTGAAAGGATGTGGCACGAATGGTGTATGTTCAGTCCAGTTCCATTCATGATCAGCTGGCGCAGGGTGGGGCTGTGGCATGGGACGTGGGGAAGCAGGAGGAGGGACGGGAATGGGGCCAACACATGGTTGAGAGGGTGCCGCGTGGTCCTTTGTCTGTCCACACACAGCGCCATGTGGTCCAGGCACCGTGCCACCCACCACTTCTTCCTCCATCCCAGCATACTCTCCTTCATTATCACTATCACTGTCAGTGGCAGGGGTTTTGGAACGTGACCTGCTAAGACCCTTGCCTCTGACTGCATATGGCACACTGCCTGAACGTAGGTTATGACGCCCAAAAGTACGTTTCACTGGGGAATAATGATAATCACTATCACTCGACGAATCGTCCATGGGCATAAAATCGATTTCATCATCATCACTTATATCACTTTCACTATCGTCACCATAACACATGGAAAATGATAATTTCCTCTTGCGGAGTTGCCTTTGGGTAGCAACACTAGCCACACCAGATGTGCTGGGCTGAGGGTCTGGTATGGCCACACTGTCCACACTGTCCACACTGGTCACACTGGTCACCCCAGAGGTGATGGGCTGAGGGTCATCTGGGTTCTCATCAATAGTTTCACTAATTCCTTGATTATTGGTGGCTATATCACTGTCTAATCCACTAACCTCGCGTTCTGTTTCACTTTCCGGGAATAGTAGAGTGTTAATATGACGAGGCGTGAATGAATCACGGGGGTTTGCCATGATGTTTACCCAAGATGGAGCTGAAACTAACTGGGGCTACCATGCGGTACCCTGGCGTCCCCAATTTTTTTCATACTGCGCACACTGAGTGCGCAGACCCATTCTCTCATGTCTAGTCGACTCAGGCCTATCGCGCTAAATTTGAACGAATGTAAAATAAAACGTAGATCTACGTTCGGGGCAGTACGCACGTGAACGTTTATCTACGTGTGGACAGTTTAAGGGTTAAATGTTGAATTGCATATCTCAAATTAGCGACCTACATACCTAAAGGAAATTTGGTAGAGTGGAGGGACTTTTTAGTATGTTCACATGCGTGTTCCTTGCCAAGGTTAAATGTTCCGATGAACTTGATAAAATGTTTTTCCCACCTCTACACCTGTTGTAGTTCACCAGGGCTTCTTTTTGGACATATTTTTGTATGTATATATGCTTGAGCATGTGTGTATGTATATTTGCATGTAGTTGTGCATTTATTACTGTGTTGTATGTAATAGAATATTGAAAATAGTTTGCTTTGTATAAGCAATTTTCTTTACCACAGAAAAGTGATTTGCAGCTCTTGTATAGAAAGTAGACTTGTTTGACGAGAGCCTGGCTAATCTAGTAATTTGCTTTTATTTTGCAGCTCAACAGAGAATCTTATGGAGGTAGAGTCATTGCAGGTGCTCACATTAGTAATGAGTATTGCACATGTGGTTGTCATGGTTCAAGACAGCGCTGCAGATCCTAATCTTATCCGTCTTCTTCAAACATGCGAGATGATGAAACCGTCCTCTTCCTCCACACCATCTTGTTCATCTTCCAGCTCTTCAGCACCATCAGCTAGTGAAGATACACAACAGTATTTTCCTCACGTGGTCTTTGTTCATAATCGTGCTCCATCACATCACTTCACACCTGCAACTTTGAAAAAATTGCAAGTGAGTTTGGCATTTAAAAAAAAAAAAATAGCTTGAGAGGTAATGAAATGAGGGCAGTGGTAGAGCTTAAGCAAATCTGACTTTCAAAGCAAGATATGATAGGTTAAGATCATGCCAGCCAATTTAGTGATGAGCTTTGGGCTTGGTAACTGAACCTGTGTACTGTATTTTCTGGCATGTAAGGCACATGAGCA